>MU184287.1:0-30088 GCA_016904865.1 Pissodes strobi | reverse complement strand
AAAGTATTGTGTCCTATTACTGCTGTAATGTAACTACATATGTGTATACATGTCGAGTTTAGGTGCCTCACTGTCCCACATGGACAGCCAAGGGACCACGCAACATGTCAACTATCCTCTAACGATTCGATGTTAAGTGCTACATTTTGCACAACAGTTTCGCGACCATGCCACTTGGAACTATCTTACCTAGACGCACCTTTCAAGTGTTTTCAAGTACGTATTGCCAAAGGGCTGTATTTAGGGGGGATGATTTTGCCAAGAAGATGCGTTCGCCGGAGGTTGATATGGAGAAAAGTATGTAAAAAACTCCATTTCTCGTTTCTTTGGCTTTTTGTTGACACTTACAAGCAAGTAATATGTACAGTGACGGAAATAAAATTTCGTACACTTATTTTGCGGCATTTTTGACGGATATGAATAAAGGGCAAATAATAGGGTTTGCGATGGAATATTTACCACACGGTATGGACTAAGGTACTATTTGCCGACGAGAAAGTTTTTCAGTCTTATATAGCAGGCAGATTTGAGTGTACAGGCCGTCAAATACACGGTATGAAGAAAGATATACTCAACATGTTAAAACAAGTTTAAGATTATCTGTTAATGTATGGGGATATTGCTTTCAGAGGGCTAGAAATGTGTCACCATATTCGAGGAAGATTTAACACTCAAGCTTATATATACATCCTTCAAAATGTTATGTTGCTATTGGTAAACAATATATCTCAACAAGAAAATTTTATATACCAGCATGATAGCTGCCCCGTCCATACAGCAAAGAGAGTATCGAACTGGATACAGGAAAATAACATTGTTACCTTGGCCCTCAAAAAGCCCTGATGTCAATCCAATTGAAAACGTTTGGGGATATATCGTGAAAGAAATCAACAGAAACAATGATTTCCATCCAGAAAATAGTCATGATTTGTGGAATAAAATTGAAGAAACCTGGAATAACCACAATGTTCATCACGCCAAAATGCTGGTGACATCAATGCCCAGATGGTGGGAAAAAAATTAATCCCCTTTAAAATATTAAAACAATGTTTTTTTTTTATTATTTGAATAATCTGTTTTATAATTTTGAAGTCGTATCTTATTGTATATTATTATCCTGATTTTTCTTTGAAAATTTACTTTTACCACTTCCTGCCTTTCTATTCAATGATCCTGTATTTTCCCATTTAGTTTTGAGGTTTTGTATAGTGCTTTTTAGTTTTCCAACTCCCTCAACTACCATTTGTATAGGAATACTTCCTTCTAATAAATAATTTTATATTATAACCTTTTTTTGTGTTATTACTGAAGTAAGAAACGCAAGGTATAAAGGTGAGTAGAGATAAAGGTAAAAAGCCCAGTTTACCAAAATCTTCAAAAATGACATAAAATGTTAACCTCAGTGTACGAAATTTTATTTCCGTCACTGTACATATTTATATACAGTCTATCTTTTAATATTCAATCATTCATACCATCATTCATACATATATACATACATATACATACACACATATAACCACCCATACGTACATATACATACATAATCATATACATTTATGGATTCAGGCCCACGTAGTGGAAGGGGAGTGATTATTTGTCACTAGAGCAAGTGTGTCAGGTGATTCAAGAACAACATTCACACTTTATGTTCATTCTGCATGCGTACATGTATATACATTATGTTATTTACCTTGATAGGCTAAATGCAGGTGTTAGCCTAGGGAAGTGTAATAGAGTCATTGGAGGCAAGGCGTCACTATGCTATAAAACGTATGAGGGGACAGAGGAACGCAGGCGTCCGTTCCGGCTATGTGTGTTAGCTGGATTTAAGCAGGTTTTTACTAAGCTAGGGGGTCTGTGTTCCATATAGAACAGTGAGGTTTTACCATGGATCGGTCCGTGCTTCGTCCGACGCTCCGGGTCATATCGAGCGCTTGCCAAATTTGACGTCACCTCCGAGCCAGTGAAGAACCTACACGCCAGGCGGTCAATATGTTCTCGCACATATTCGATCCCCGCCCAGTCGTGCAGGTCACTCACTCGCGTATACCAGTTGGCTGAAAAGGCTGCTCTGAGGTGTTTGTTTTGTATCACTTGGATCTTCTTGAGGTGAGTCTCAGCGACCGCGCTCCATACTGGTGCACCATATAGTAGCGTCGGTCGAGTCACGGCTCGATAAATGGTAAGCTTGTTTGCGGGGCTTAAAAATGAACTATGTTTTATAAGCTTACCTAAGCTATTGGTTAGCACAAAATTTTTGCTTTTGATATAGTTTATGTGTTTGTGAAATCTTAGTCCGGTATCTAGGACTATCCCTAGATATTTGACTTGGGCTTTGGCTACGATATTTGTGCCATTAAGATTTAAAGGAGTAGCTTCGTTATTTGTTCGTTTGCGCGTGAAGATAGCGAGCTCGGTCTTATTTGAGTTCAGGCGAATTTTCCACTTTTCGTAGTAAGTACTTGCTCCATGTGCCTGCTCAGGTTATTAACGGCCGTCTGCGCGTGAGAGGCTGTAGAGTAGAGGGCGGTATCGTCGGCATATAGGGCTATCGACGTGTCAGGGATTCTTGGAAGGTCAGCTATGTAGTAGCTGAATAGCAGCGGGGATAGCACTGTTCCATGAGGTACACCGGCAGCTAAAGGTCTCGTGGTCGAGATTGAGCTACCGACTTTAACCGAGAATTTGCGCTCGGCAAGGTATGACCCGGCGAGTGCTGCAAGATGCATTGGAAAACAATGCTCTATGAAGAGCTTGTGCAGCAGGCCGTCGTGCCACACCCTGTCGAACGCTCTCTCAATGTCGAGGAGAAGCAGGGCCGTGCAATGCCTTTTATTGAAGCCGTCCAGAATGTCTTCGCGGTAAGCATATTAGTACTATGCTTGCCACGAAAACCGAATTGCTCCTTTTGGAGAATGTCAAGCTTCTCGGCCGCTCCGCAAAACCTCGGCAGCAAGAGCTTCTCCGTAACTTTGCTCAGGGTGCTGATATTGGTCGGTAGGAACTGGTCTGGTGCGGGTCTTTGCCTCTTTTATGGAACAGCACTATCCTCGCTTCCTTCCAGGGAGTTGGGAAGTGCTGCAGGCGAATTATAGCATTCATGATGTCCATTAACTGTATAACGGTTTTTAAGGGAAGGCTTTTTAGGAGGAGGTAGGGAATTGTATCAATTCCCGGAGCCTTGTACTTTGGCAGGCGACTCAGGACTTTGCGAATTTCGCCAGGCGTTATTCGCAGTTGATTGAATACTGAGGGTGGTATAGGGTATGCACGACCACCGAACAGATTGGACCGCTCCGCGATATGCGCGTGCAATGGCACAGTGTCCGGTGCACTGCTGTGTACTCCCTCAAGCAAGTCCGCGAATGCTTCGGCCTTTCCTTGATCGTCAAGTACGTCGCGACCTCGGTGATTAATCACCGGGAATTCGGCCTGAGCACCACGGACCTGCCTCGCGAGCCTCCACAGAGAGCCATCTTCCGTGTCGAGCTCATTCACGAAGAGCATCACGGTTTTATGCTCGCGGATTTGAATCTTAATCTGCTCGGTGATCGCATCTATACGTTGTTTTTCAATATTATTGCGGTTCCTTTGCCACCTGTGCCGAAGTCGGTTACGGAAATTAATAAGGTGTAGGATGTCGTCAGGAAGAGTTTCTACGTATGGCTTCTTCCTGACTACCGGACATAGGGCGTCTCGCACGCGCTGGATGTTAGAGGTTAAGTTGTTCACTTTTTGCTCAAGCTCCGGGACAGTATCGATTTGCCTCGGGATAAGGGTGATCTCATTCATGCTTTGTCGGAACATTTGCCAGTCTAGGTTTTTGTATGAGACGTGTGTCTCATAGGCTGCCGGCCTCCTGTCTAGCCTTATAGCTGACAGGCTCAACTTAATTGGCAAATGATCCGCATTCAGATCATTTATCACCTTGAGTATAGTGGTATTATTTATCCCTCGGGTTATCGTCACGTCCAGAAGAGAGAGCCGTCTATGAACATCAGAGGGATAGTGGGTAGGGGCGCTTGGGCGAAGAAGTGTGATGTCCAGGTTGTCTTCGATCATTGAAGCCAGAACGCGGCCATGAGAGTTAGTGTAACTATCACCGAGCTCTATATGGTTGACGTTAAAATCGCCGATAAGTCGTGGTTTGCAGCCTGGCTGCAAGACTGCTTGAAAGTCTTGGTGCGTGTAGCGAGGGCCGCGCGCTGCATACCCCCCACTGATACACACCCTCCCCTCCAGCTCGACGCTATCATATTCAATGGCCGTGCACAATGCCATTCTTCGTTTGTAGCGGAGGGACCTGTGTATCAAGCATGCAACACACCCCCCGCCGAATTGGCCTGTCATATCTTTCTACGGAATATCCGCGAAATCTGACGTTTATGTTCTGATTTAAATGCGCTTCAATCAGGAAGACAACCTGGGGTTGGGATATATACAGGAAATTGCGGAATTCGTCAAGCTTCTGCCTGATTCCATTACAATTCCATGAAACGATATGAAACATTTATTTAACTCATTAATTGCCCTGAATGTTGTATTTATGCATCTCTACCGCAAAAAATCGCAGTGATGCTTGGATTAAAAGTTGTTTATCACCGTTACATTCTCTGAGTATGGGTGCATACTCATCTAGCGCAAAGAATAATTCATTCAGGTTTATTAATGAGTTAATCTCATTGACAACACTTGAAAGGCGGGTTATATTTGAAATAGCATTATTGGTTATAGCATGGTCGCTTACCGGGTTAGGTTGATTTGTATTCTGCTGTTGCGTGGGCCTTGTTTGTAAAGTATTAGGAAAATTTCTATCATAGGTTGTTTTCTGTTCTTCTTGGATTGTTCTAGATGTACTCTTTGTTTGATTTTTACCCCGGCCCTCGTGCTCTTCGCCGTTCTGCCCCCGCCAGGCCGGCTTGGCGAGCAGAGGAGCAGGTTTGCATTGTTGTCGTTGTTTAGGTTTTTTTTTGTTTGGCTTTCTTTGATTTGGCCGATCTTGAAGATATAAACTGGGCATTCAGTGTCAATAGACCTATGTGGCCCTCCACAGTTTACACATTTAATTTGGTTTGAGTTGCATGATGTGATTTCGTGTGATAAGCTGCATTTACTGCAACGTACATCTTTACGGCAAAGTCGATGAGTGACCGTAGCCTTGGCACCGCTTGCATTGTGTCACTATTTTCTCAGATCGGCGGTATTCCTAGGACACTTTTATATTTAGAATAAATTTAACTTCCTGTTGGAGTTTACGCAAGGAAGTTTGCGAATCAAGCACAATTAAATATAAAGGCACTTTCGTCTTTTTCATTAAATAAATATGTATCACGTCCACGTTGTAGGTATCAGTAAGATCTTCTTTTATTTTTGTTAGGGGTATGTCCCCGTTAAGGCCTCTCAGGACATATGCTTTCGTCTTTTGTGTCTTGTTTGCGTAAGTATGGTATGGGAGTTTATTGTCGTCCATCGTCTTTTTGACTGTGGCCCAATCCCTTTCGTTATCCGTGTATATTATAGTCGAGTATTTTGTGTATTTAATTGTGTAATTAGTAATTTTCATAACCTTCATATCTTCTCTTAAAGTCTTATGATTGGCTATTTTCCCTTGAAGCACAACCAGGTTCGGACTAAAGAGTAACTGAAATACAATGTTTTAAATACACAAATTTCCGTTTACCTGGGGTGAAATAAATATATTCGTAGATTAATTATGGCTCATTCATACTACAGACATACAGGGTGTTATCACCAAACTATACGGTGAAAAACGAAAGTTATACATATGTTGGGGTGTTTCCCCAAGTCCTATAATCAAATTTCATAAGCTTGAAAAGATATATATCACTGGCTTTTACATCCTTCTATAAAAATCGATTCTTAGCAGGCCCGTTAGCTGGGCTTTGAAATAAACCAAAATTATTAGTGCTCAATGAAGAACTGCACATCAGTATTATGCATTTCTCAGCAAATGAAAAATTCGTTAACCATTTTACCTGCCTGCATGCGGTAAACACTTTCCTCACTCATTTGGGTGTGGAAAGTAGTACTTTACCATAGTGTGCGGAATGTACTATTCGGAGAATACAATGTTCAAAAAGTAAAAACAAAAATACTGCAAAGATACTAGTTTATTTTATGGACAGAATGACAGAAAATATTTTACTTTTAAACGCCAATTTGATTTCCACTGGAAATTTAGATTATGTTTTTTAGTGTTTGGGAATTCTTTATATTTTTTAGAGTTATAGGATATGGTAGACCACAATACCAATGATAGAGCTTATGATAAGACTTTAGGTAGATATATTCAACTTTAAACAACTACTAAAACGGAGTTTTATCCACAATACCGAAACAGAATTATGGCACTCGATGCGCGTTTCGCTAACCATGTTAGCATCATCAAGAGGTGATTAAAACTAAATTTAAAACTCTACCTAACTCGCTTTTATACTAAATGTTTACTTAATCAAGCGGAACCAAAGGGACCAATCCTGGAAACCCACTAGTCACGCTCGATCAACCAATACAATGGACTATACGGAATAGGCCCTCTATCTCTATTTAAACTATTCTTACATTTAATAATTTCCAGACTTTCATATGCGTCTAATAATCTCCTATCAGTTATATTATGAATTAATTTTAATTTTTTAATTGTTATTCTATGATTATTATCAAAAGCATGCTCGGCAACAGTTGATTTTTCTGTTCTACCATACTTTAAATGCAATACTTGAAATCGCACGTCAGAGAAGAAGCAGCTCGTTTAATTCAGCACCTAAAAATTACAAGCAGTAACTACACAACAAGTTGGAATATTCTTGATAAACGTTATACAAATGACCGGCTACTAACGAACTAATTAATGGATAAAATATTGGATATTCCGAGTATTCAACATGAATCGGCCTTTAAACTAAAACAATTGCATGACATTATTTTTGAATGTTCAGAGGCCCTTAACAATCTAAACATAGATACATATTCTTGGGGTCCAATGATTGGCAGAATTATAACAAGAAAATGGGATGCTGAAACCAACAGGTTATATGAACAATCATTGCGCTCCACACGAAATACAGCATTTATTCAAAAAAGGTTCCATTCATTAGAAACGTCAAGCAATGTAATCAAAAAGGAAGCACCTCGTAAGTAATAATTTTACGTGCCCATGCTGCAAGGAATCCCACAAACTTCAGTTATGTCCAAAATTTCAAGCAATGGCAATCACTACAAGACTGCGGATAGTCAAGGAATAGAAGTTATGCCCAAATTGCTTAAAACATGACGCCAAAGTTCGATGCTCGTCGACAGAACGCTGTCGCAAATGTCGAAAATTTCATCATACACTTACTTCTACATGACGATACTGTGAATCAAAGTCAATCTAGAAGAGGCCAACAAGGTCAACCACAAAATTCATCGACTCCTCAATTTAGAACATTAAACATTGCAAATCATTTCCAAAAAAAAGATGATTTGGTATTTCTAGCTACTGCAATGGTTCGGATACCAGACATATGGAATAGATCAATACATACGCATACTAGTAGATCCTGGTTCTCAATCAACGTTTATAATGGAGGAAGCAGCCAAACTTCTGTCAATTCCGAGACAACACATACAAGCTGACATAACAGGTGTAGGAGGCGGTAAACCCCTCACAGCCAAATGGCAAATAGAAGCGACAATTAGACCTCGTTTAACACGAGACTTTATACTACAAGTACGTATAATATTACCCAAGTTAACAGGATCTCCGCCTGCACAACAACTCAATGTAAATAATAGCCGACCCAACATTTTCCAAGCCAGGACCAGTAGATTTAGGAGCTAGAGAATACGGAGAAATAATCTTAAAAGGTATAAAAAAGACTGAAGACGGTTTACTTGGACAAAATACAGAATTAGGCTGGATCATATCTGGAACTATGACGAGAAATAATGGGTCCAGACCACAGCATGATTACATTAATCAAAGAAGACGAACAATTAACAAGATTTTGGGAATCTGAGGAAATACCACAGCAGCAACAGTTAACAGAAGAAGAACAATACTCTGAAGACCATTACAAAGAAAATACTATAAGAAATTCTGACGGTACACATACTGTGCGTTTACCATTTTCTCAAAAAATTAACGAACTAGGTCACTCGAAAAAGCGGGCAACAGCAAGGTTATGTCAACTAGAGAAGCGATTAGCAAGAGATTCAGAATGACATGTAAATTACAAACAATTTATGAAAGATTATGAAGATTTGGGTCACATGCAATTGGTACCTATGTTTGGATCAACTGCTACATACTACATTACTCACCAACCTGTAATGAAGGAATCAAGCACCACAACTAAGTTAAGGGTAGTGTTTGATGCATCCTCTAAGACAACAACTGGTATTAGCTTAAATAATGCTATGTTAAATGAACCACGGCTTCAGCAAGATCTTTCGGATATTCTGCTACGATGGAGGTGTCACCGAATGGCAATTTCCAGCGATATAGAGAAGATGTACTGTCAAATTAAAGTGCATCCAGATGACCAGGATTACCAAACGATTTTAAGGAGGTATAAGGCAAAAGAGGCAATTCGAAAATACAAACTAAAAAAATTACATATGGAACGACTGATGCTCCATATCTAGCAATAAAAACCATTCAGCGTTTGGCAGAAGATGAAAAATTAAGGTTCCCAAAGGCATCCAAGACTACAAAACTTGATTTTTACGTGGATGACGTGTTGTCAGGAACTGATATCGCTCAGGGGGCAATAGAGCTTCAAAATAAACTTATAGACATGTTTCTAGCTGGAGGATTCGTTCTTAGAAAATGGTTAACTAATAGTAGGGAGTTCTACAAGCCATTCCAAACAGCATGAGAGATCAAAGTATGATTGAGATAAACAAGGATCAAACAAAGAAATCACTTGGTATTCATTGGGCACCTCATGACGACACGTTTCATTTCATAGCGATGTGTCAACAAGCACAAAGGCAACTAAGAGGATAATTTTATCTGAAGTATCAAGGCTATTCGATCCACTTGGCTGGATTGCTCCAGTTACCATAATTGCGAAACTTCTAATACAAGATCTCTGGCACCAGACATTAGAATGCGATGATACAGTGCCAGAAAATATACAATTAAAATGGCAAGCATTTCAAAAGGATTTAAAAAATGTGGACAAAATAATAATACCAAGATGGAAGAAACAAATTCCTGGAAACCACATTGAACTACATGGGTTTTGCGACGCATCTGAAAAGGCCCACGGTGCAGTAATATATATGAAAATAAGAACAAACAATGAAAACGACACCATTATAACACTACTAACAGCAAAGTCAAAAGTGGCCCCAAAAAAGATGAAAGCTACTCTTCCTAGGCTAGAGTTATGTTCAGCACTTGTTACTGGTGAAAATTCTCTTATTTATAAAGGTTAATTTTGGGGCGGAATATCGACTTGGTCGACCATCTCTATTGTCTTTTCTCGATAAGTTCACACTTGTCTAGAGTTTCTGACAGGTAGTATTTTGAATGACATATGAGGATTTTTAGTGGAATGTCAGCTGAAAGTGATTGACGTGTTTACAGATTTGTTTCCGATATTTTGATCCAGCAGGAGGAGAGGAAACAGAAGAAAAACTGTTGTTATTGATTTTGGAAAGCTTTTGTTTATTCATTAGCCAAAAAAGTTCCCTTGGGTAGAGAGGTAGTCCTCGAGGAGTGTCCTTATTTTGTATATTAAGTAGACTGGAAGTCGATTAGAGCTCAGTTGCGTGGGATTTAAGTTGTAGCAACCATCGATATGGCAATATAGACCGTTGTCCTTCTCAATATACCCAGGAAGTTTTGTTAAACCCCAAGTTATGGGTAAGTGATTTCAAGTTGTTCGAATGTAGAATTTTAAGTAGATATTTGGGGCCGAGTTTGGCATTTTTGTAAATTTCGTGTTATGTTGTTGTTATGGTTTAATTTACGCTTTTAGGGTTTTTGGAGCTGGTTTTTTTTTGAAGCTGGTATTTGGAGCAAGTTATTTGGAAATGGTTTAGTAGCTGTATTCTACGGAGGGGTTCCGGTAGCGCTCTGTATGCGGGGTTCTATGACTGTTTCCCTGTAGATCAGGAAGAGCCAATTTTACCTGGAATCTGGTTAATCAGCACTGTTTTGACATACAGAGAAGAATGATGACTAATTTTCGGATATAACCTCGGAAGTCTGACGCTGTTACTCGAGATAAGTCCCATTTCATATTTATATTACTACACTTGGACAGTACTATTGTGCCAGGATTATTAAATACTTTACATAGACTTTTTAAATTTTACACAGAATCTAATACTCGAACATTTTTCGCGAACGGTTGGTTAGTTTCTTTAGTAAGAAATAGCATACATCATAATCTACTGAAGTATACATGTTTAATTACCATTTTGTGAAGTGTTACTAAGCTTAGAAACATTATTTTCTTCTTGCGGGTGCTAGATTTATGGACTATCTCTAGTACATTTTATAACCGAAGAAGTTAATCCATTTTATTATATTTTACTCTAATTTTGGCTTTGACATTAGAACATAACATAGTTTCCTTTTTGAGGAATACATTCTCTTGTTGAAACTTGCAACTTGGGTTTTTGGAAAGGCTATACTAACCGAGTTAAATTAACTTAGTATAGTCTATGTGATAAATTCGGTATTCTTATCACCGTCTAGGTTGCAGGTTACAGCAGAGCGTTTTGAAGAAGTGAACTTTCAAAATTTTACAACCTTTTATTTCACACTAGAACTTTCAAAATTTCATAACCTTTTCGCTTGACACCTTTCAAACTTTCGATTTAGGCTCTCAGGTTGACAAGAGGGTGTGTCTAGTAGTCAATAACTGTTAATAGGAAACTACTTAATAGGCTAGAGGAGCTTGCTATAGTCTATTATTTAAAATAAAGTATTGGCCTCAAATACTTGGTATTATTTAGGGTGTATGTGAGTATGTAGGTTTTTGAATGGTGACCAAGCAGATAGCGTAGTCTACGACAGGTAACTGTTTACGTATTTCGACAATAGAATTTGAATTTAGTTTCTTTTTATTTCCAAGTTTTTTTTCTGTGTCCATTTAACATCGATAGGGCTTGCCAATAAAAGTAAACGTGGTGGCGTCCAACCACGACTTGGACTATTACTTATTTTGATTAAATTCCTTATTTAGTTACATTACGGAACTTGACACTGGGAAAAGATAGATCGAACAAACCCTCCCTGAGACGAGCGAAGCCTGGTGTTCGATTGTAGACTGTGCTGCCTGAGTCTTTACGAGGACTGGTGACGTCCGGATTATATGGTAGACATCTGATCGCAGTTAACTTTTACTTGGTAAATATTAACTTGTTTGTATACCGTCGTACAGCACCATTTGCCAAGTAATTTCATCTTAAAATCGAACGTAAAAAATTGGCATCCATCGCCAATAGTACTAGGATTACAATAGCCCCCATAATACACTACTGTTAGCAAAATTATTAAGACGAACAGTTGATATACTATCTCCTGGTAATACAAATATTCATGCATGGACAGACTCTATGATTGCCTTAGCATGGATAAAAGGAAGTACAAAAAATGGGAAACATTTATAGCTAACAGAGTAGCTCAGATTAATAGCCTTATACCAAACAATCTATGGAGACATGTCAGAGCTGAGCACAATCCAGCGGACATTATTTCACGAGGATTGGAACCTTCCGAATTTAACACAGCCGGAAACTGAAATAATAGCAGATCAAATATCAGAAGAAATCAAAACATGTCTCGTAGCTTCAAACAAATGCCAACTAGATGACGAAGTAATAAGGTTTTCTTCATTAACCAAACTAATAAGGACAATTTCCCTTTGTCAGCGTTTTGTCCAAGTTTGCAAGACCAAAGTAAAGAAAACCGAACGTCTCTCAGTTATGGACCTACAGCATGCGATGAAAGCCATAGTGAAAATGGAACAACATATATACTTTGAAGAAATCAAGGCATTACAGGAGAAGTCAATTATAAACAAAAGCAACAGATAATAGATAATAAAAGCATCCTGCGTGTCGGCGGAAGACTTGAGAAATCAAATTTATCATTTCAAGCCAAGCATCCCATGATTCTAGATTGTAATTGTCCCCTTACAAAACTGATTATTCTAGATTCTCCCCACAACACTCTTCATAGGGGAAATCAGTTAACATTAGCTAACACACGCAAGCGGTTTTGGATTATAAATGGAAAACGAGCAGTTAGAAATATAATCACTAAATGTGTCAAATGCATCCCTTTTCGAGCCCAAACAGCAGAACAACTAATGGGAGATCTTCCAGCCGCCAGAGTTTCGCCATCATATCCATTCTTACATACCGGAGTAGACTACGCCGGCCCAATACAAATAAAAACAACCAAAGGGCGAGGGTACAAATCCTACAAGGGATATGTGGCAATTTTCGTCTGTTTTGCTACTAAGGCTATACATATTGAAGTAGTAAGCGACATGTCCTCAGACGCATTTTTAGCCGCATTCAGACGCTTTAAAGGAAGAACAATGGTACGAATTTTGTAGGAGCCCGTAAAGTATTACAAAAAGAAATCATTCAAACCATTAAAATGTCCGATATTGAATATAAACTAATTTGTATTGAAACCCAATGGCATTTCATTCGACCAGCAGCTCCTCATTTTGGCGGACTTTGGGAATCAGGAGTAAGATCGATGAAACACCATTTGGTCAAAAGGTCTAAAAAAGAAGGATGGCCTTAATAGCTATATTATTTTTAATTACTCTAAAAAAATCTGCAGCTCAGAAATATGATTTGCATTATCCACCTTCAGCAATATACACTGAACACATAGGGCACGTCAAAATAGACAGAGGAATAGTTAGAGTTGAGCTGAATTTTGATAAAAATGAAACAGCCAACGACACACAAACTATATATAAGTCTATCAATCAAGTAGAAGACGTATGTGAAAAGGCAAGGAAGTTAACATCAAACACACAATGTTCATCATTAATTCATCATCTAAGAGACAAGCAAAGAGAAATTGAGTTAATGGATCTTCTCCTTCTTCATCAGCCTTCCTCCATCCACTTCTGGACATAGGCCTCTTCATATCTCTTCCACGTCTGTCGATCTCTAGCAATTCGGGACCAGTTTTTTCCCGCCACTTCCACAATCTCGTCTATCCAGCGTCTCTGTGGTCTACCTCTGCTTCGCTTGGTCTCCCTGGGTCTCCAGTGCGTTACCTTGATAGTCCATTTCTCGTCCTGCTGTCTTGCGACGTGACCTACCCAACGCCACTTCAGCTCTGCTACACGTGATATGACGTCAGTCAGCCACCTGCGTTTTCCTCCTGATTGTTTCGCTTCTTATTCTATCTCGCAAGGACACCCCCAGCATAGCTCGCTCCATCGCTCTCTGTGTTCATCTTAATCGGTTTGCACTTTGTTTTGTGATGGCCATTGTTTCGAGGCCATAAGTAGCCACGGGCAGAATACATGTGTCGTATACCTTACGTTTTAGGTTTATGGGGATTTCAGTTTTTAAAAATATGTTGGAGTTTGCCGAAGGCGGCCCAAGTAAGTCCAATTCTTCTTGATATTTCTACTCTTTGGTTTTCTTTTCCCAATTTAATAGTATGACCGAGATATATATATTCGGTAACATTTTCGATTATGCTGTTATCTAGGGATATATACAGTTGGTCTGGACTCATGATTTTGGTTTTTGCAGTGTTCATTTTTAAACCTATAGCTTTAGATGCCTCGTTCAGCTGCAGCAGCATTGCTCTCAACTCGTACGGGTCTTCTGAAATATGGACTATGTCATCCGCAAATCGTAAATTAGTAAGATACGATCCATCGATTTTTAGACCTTTTTCCTGCCATTGTAGTGTTTTAAAGACCTCTTCCAGAGCCAGTGTAAACAGCTTTGGTGATATGGTGTCACCCTGGCGGACTCCTCGGTTTAATTTTATTTTTCGCGTCGTAGTGTTATCATCGATTCTCACATGCATTGTTGCTTTTTGGTAGATATTCTTTATAAGTGCGCTGTACCTTGAGTCTATTCTGGCGTTATTTAAACCGTTTAAAAAGGACCGTGTTGACTGATTGGTCGGTAGTTTTCTATATTCGTTAGGTCGCCCTTCTTGAACAGGAGCACTACCTCGGCATTATACCATTCCTCTGGTACTTTACTCTCGTGTAGACATTTAATTAAAAGGGTCTGGACTCTCTTTTCGAGGTTGCTTGCCCCCCAGTTTCAACATTTCCGCCGTGACTCCATCTTCACCAGGGCACTTGCCGTTTTTCATACTCTTTAGGGCTTTTCTTATTTCGTCCAGGGATATATCGGGCATCTCCTCTGAACCTACGTTCGTTACCTGAATTGAGATATTTGGATCTTCATTTGCGTTATTTGTAGATGGTGAGTACAGTTCTGTGTAAAATGCTTCGATGGATTCAGAAATCGTTTTTGGATCCGACATAACTATTCCCTGTTTATTCTTTATCTTCCTTAGTTCGTTCCTTCCCTTTGACACACTAGATCTGAGAATCCTCATATTTGCGTTATTCTCGATTGTTTCGTGTATTATTTTGGTATGGTGTCTTCTTATGTCTGTTCTAATAGCCTTTTTTGTTCTTTTGTTTAGGAGTCTGTGTTCGTCTGTACCTTTTTCTATTCCCCTTCTTTACTACGTTGGGGTTTGGAACCTTCGGCAACATGCACCAAAAGAGAGTTTTATCCACAATACCGAAACAGAATATTTGCACTCTACGCGCGTTTCGCTAACCACGTTAGCATCATCAGAAGATGATTAAAACTAAAATTAAAATCTACCGAACTCCCTTTTATACTATTGTTTGCTTAATCAAGCGGAACTAAAAAGAACCAATCCTGGGATCCCACTAGTCAGGCTTGATCAACCAATACAATGGACTATACGGAAGAGGCCCTCTATCTCTATTTAAATTATTCTTACATTTAATAATTTCCATACTTTCATATGCGTCTAATAATCTCCTATCAGTTATATTATGAATTAATTTTAAATTTTTAACTGTTATTCTATGATTATTATCAAAAGCATGCTCGGCAACACTTGATTTTTCTGTTCTACCATACTTTTTTAAATGAGCTATATGTTCTTTGAATCTCTTTTGTATAGATCTTCTAGTTTGCCCAACATATTTTTGGTTACAATCCATACATCCAATTTCATATATTCCACTTCTTTCTAATATTTCAATTTTGTCCTTTGGACCACCTAATAATTTCTTAATGTTAAACTGAGTGTGGTATACTACTTTTAAACCTACTTCCTTAAAAACTTTTTGGAGTCCTATAGTATACTGAGGATTATACGGTATCGAAACATATTTTGTATTTTCACCCTGATTAACGAACGAAGTGGAATCACGAATGGTCTTTCTAAACAAATGCCTATTAATTAGTTTATTTATTAAGTTAGTATTAAAACCATTAACTTTCGCTATATTCCTAATCGTTTCCTTTTCATTATTAAATCTTTCTCTGCTAAGAGGAAAGTTAACCAAACGGTGTACTAAAAAATGAAAGCTGGCCATTTTATGTTGGTCGCAGTGGAAGGAGTCATTAGGAATATATCGGTTAGTGGCAGTTTTTTTTCTATAAATATCAAATTCTAGTGTGTTATTATCGTTCCTAATCACTAAAGTATCCAAAAATGGTAGCTGGCCATTGTTCTCGACTTCATAAGTAAATTTAATGGTGGCGAAACGGTTGTTTAGTTTTGTTACAAAATCTTCAACATTAGCGGTTTTTGTGTCGAAAATCGCGAAAATGTTATCCACATACCTGTACCATACCCTTGGAAAATATTCGAACTCCTGACTGATTTCATTTTCAAATTTACTCATAAAAAGATTAGTTAAGAATGGCGACAAACAGTTGCCCATTGCCGTGCCTTCAAGTTGTTGGTAATAGTTATTTTTGTATTGAAAATAATTTTGATCCATGCAAAGTTTGGTTAAAGTTAAATATTCTTGTTTGATTTCGTTATCAAAACCATTCATCTCAAGTAATTCATCAAGGTATTGCAAGGTCTGTGGGATTTGTACACTAGGGAACAATGAGCTAACATCAAACGAGATTAAAATTTCGTTTTGGTTAACTTTCCTCTTAGCAGAGAAAGATTTAATAATGAAAAGGAAACGATTAGGAATATAGCGAAAGTTAATGGTTTTAATACTAACTTAATAAATAAACTGATTAATAGGCATTTGTTTAGAAAGACCATTCGTGATTCCGCTTCTTTCGTTAATCAGGGTGAAAATACAAAATATGTTTCGATACCGTATAATCCTCAGTATACTAGAGGACTCCAAAAAGTTTTTAAGGAAGTAGGTTTAAAAGTAGGATACCAGACTCAGTTTAACATTAAGAAATTGTGTCCAAAGGACAAAATTGAAATATTAGAAAGAAGTGGAATATATGAAATTGGATGTATGGATTGTAACCAAAAATATGTTGGGAAAACTAGAAGATCTATACAAACGAGATTCAAAGAACATATAGCTCATTTAAAGTATGGTAGAACAGAAAAATCATAGGAGATTATTAGACGCATATGAAAGTATGGAAATTATTAAATGTAAGAATAGTTTAAATAGAGATAGAGGGCCTATTCCGTATAGTCCATTGTATTGGTTGTTCAAGCGTGACTAGTGGGATCCCAGGATTGGTTCTTTTCAGTTCCGCTTGATTAAGCAAACAAAGTATAAAAGGGAGTTCGGTAGATTTTAATTTTAGTTTTAATCATCTCCTGATGATGCTAACGTGGTTAGCGAAACGCGCGTAGAGTGCAAATATTCTGTTTCGGTATTGTGGATAAAACTCTGTTTGGGTTCCCCTTCTTTGTTCCATCAATTGGCGAGTGTGGGTACTAAGTTTTGAGTTGTTTTGTTTCTTGGTCATGGAGCAGATCTTTTTTGTTGCGTTATGTAGAGCAGCTTTTATGTTCTCATTTACTTGGTTGACATCCATTCCTTCAACATCGTCTTCCGTTTCAAGTCGATGTGTGACTTCTTTTTGGTATTCTTCTTTCCTTGCCGCTCTGGTCGGAAACCGGGGTTTACTAATTAGTTTATTTCTTTCCTTCCTGATATCTAATCGGAAGCAGGTTCTGGCCATTCTGTGGTCGCTCCCCGTGTCCACTCGGTTCAAAATGGTCACATCCCTGCAGTATTCACGAAAGTTGAATAGGATAAAATCGATCTCGTTTTTGGTTGAACCGTTTGGACTTCTCCATGTCCATTTGCGATGTGGCGGTTTTTTGAAAAAAGTGTTTAAGCAATACAGGCGTTCGCTATTAAGAAAATTGACTAACATTTCTCCCCTCTCGTTTCTCTCTCCCAGACCGTAGGGTCCAACATATCGTGTGTCGTGTTGTTCTTTGGCTCCAACTTTTGCATTGAAGTCACCAATAACTACTGTGAAGTAAGCATTTTCTTGTTGTTTTGCTGTTGTGATATCCTCATAAAGTTGTTCCACCTCGTGGTCTTCCGATGCGTGTGTTGGGGCATATGCGTTGATAACCTGCATTGTATAACGTTCATTGAGTCTTAATGTTAGATATATGACTCTATCCGATACGGCACTGATCTTGGTTACTGTGTGTTTGATGTTTTTATTTATCAAAAATCTTACGCCTTCTACATAGTCTCTTGTGTCCGAGCTTTTATGATACAGCGTATGGCCTGACTTCAGCACTGTTGTCTTTTCCTCAGGTAGTCTTGTCTCAGACAATCCTATGATGTTCAATTTGATGTTCTCTAGTTCATGCTCGAGTTCCTCCAGGTGTTCCGTGTCTCTCATTGTGCGTATGTTATATGCCGCAATGTATATGTCTTGATAGGTGGTCTTCCGTTTTTTCGAACTTTTGCCCTCCCCAGAATCCTTAGGGCGGTCTGGCTTGATGCTGCCAGAGTGGGATTCAAAACGCATAGCGCCACCCACCTGGGGTGTTTTTGTTTTAAGGTTCGACATTTCCATATTCAATACGAAGGTTTTGGCAATTAAAACGCCGCGCTTGCCCTGCGAGTTGGCGAGTGGATTTCTTCAACGGCTCCTGACATGGAGACAGACGCTGTGTGTAGCCGCCCATTCTGGGACAGACGCTACCATGTGCTTCTACATTTTCCTAGAAGCATGGGTTGCCACTTCCGCCGCCGGAGAGCTATCTTCTCCACTTTCCCCGCCGTTGTGTTCTTCACCCGTATCCCTGGGCAGGGGAAAACGATATACCCCGTTTTGCTGGGTCCCCAGCAGGACTTAGCCACCAACTTGTGAGTCGGGCCCACCCCCGCGACGTGGACGCGCCTGCTGAGATTTGCCCAAGTGGATGTGTTCAGAGAAGGGGGTCTCTGTTATCCCTTGGGCCGGGTTAATGCTAATTTTTGGAACCACAAGCAAAAGTGAGTTAATGGATAAAGGAATGAAAATCATAAGTGCCTCTAGAAGCAAACGAGGAGTAGTAGGCAAAATATTAACTTCTCTCTTTGGAGTCAACGATGAGGTATACCAAGACATTGAACACCTAAAGACGAATCAAAAGGAACTCATTCAAGCATCAAATCATCAGACTAAATTTATGTTGCATGCCTTAGCCGAATTTAAGGAAACCGAAACACGTATTAATGGACACCTAAAAAGATTTGAAGAACGACTGAATGAGGGGATTAAAGCCATTGATGAAATGAATCGCTGGTATGCGATCGTAGATAATAATGCGTTGAATATCTATCTGCTAAGTACGTATCAGATAGTTCTAAATTACATAGACCATGTCATAAATCATCACCAACACCTGTTAGATGTACACTACCACCTGTTCGAAATAATATCTCCGATTCAAATTGAAAACACAATGTCTGATATATCAAAAAGGTTGCCTTCTAACATAAAAATAGTAACTTTTCCGTTGCAAAAAACAGAGATTCGTCACAGTGAAGACTTCATACATGAGTTTGGATATTTTATTATTACAGAGGTAGACGAGTTTGTTTTAATAAAGGCGACTCCAATACCGCTTAAAGTTACAAGTAATTCATACTGGATATTCCAAACGAAAGAATAGCTATCAATTATATTAAGCAGCTATACTTTCAACATAGCAAAGAAAACTTCAAAAGTTATAAATATTAAAGCGGAAATGTATATATGTTATCCTGCTTCAACAAGAACCATTGATGCCAGCCCACACTGTGTAATTGATGAAATATATCAACGTACAGAAAATACAACTTGTCCTATACATGAAATCAGTTTTCACTCAATGATTTGGAAACAATTAAGTACACCAAACGCTTGGCTCTTCATAATGCCTTCTAAAGTAAGAATAGCAATAATATGCGATGGTATTTGAGAAGATACAACTGTCAACTACACAAGAATAATACAAATAAATATCACAAGGTTGCATAACAAAAACCGACAAGAATATATTAATCCCTAAAAACTAGAATACGCAAGAATATTTAGCAATAATTTTTACCCTGCTAGAATAAATGAAATTGATACACTTAACATTTCACGTCACAAAATTCAAGATATGCAAGAAGAACCTGTAATAATTACTGCATACGATAATCTAGACAAATTAGAGAAGGAAGAAGTAGAAATCCAAAGAAACTAGAAGAAAACCGATGGGATAATCTTCGACACCACATGATTATCAGTAGCAGAACAACTTTTCTTATAACAACATTAATAGTTACTGTTGCAGCTTATTTTGTATACCGACATTACAAAAATAATAATCGCAATTAAAGTCCTCAGCGTAATAATTCCATAGAAAATGGAATTCCATTACAACCACTGCATCTGTACAATAGCCATGCAGTACGAATTGAACAGGAAGAAATTTGAAAGCCAGAACTTTGTAAATAGTTTATTACTTACACTTACTAAACTTATTACTTAATTATTAAGAATTTATTGAGGTTATATATAATTTATGCAACGAGGCAGAAAAACCAATATAAATATGCTTACTGGTAACATTACGTTATTAGTACTTTACAACAGTTAATACCCATGAGTACCTATAATGGCCCGAAGAAAGTTAAACCGAAATCAGAGGAAAAGAACACAGCTACAAAAAGCACAGCAACTAAACAAGGCATGCCTTGATGAACCAGATTTAAAAAGACACAATTCAGGCCTGTCTGTTACTCCAACAATCGACTTAACATTTTCGTTCCCAGGGAGTTGTTTGGTGAAGATCCAGCTTAGTCCCGAGCAGCCACAAGTCCCGGGCAGAATGTCTAACCACCAAAATTAGACATGAGATGATTAGCCGGGCATCAACCTAAAGTCGATCACACCGACTTTCCACATAAGCATAAAATATACCAGTAAGCAGTGTCAGCAAGTGCCGACCGTGCCGACCGAAACCAGGTCATTCATTCACCTTCCTATCAATTTCTATACTCAGCAGTTTTTTACTATATTGTAAATATGTATACCTATATGTATTGGTATTATGACATATTTAATAGCTGTAATTTATTCAATAAAATTCAGTATCTAACAGACCACTGTTTTACTCAACACAACCACCAAAAACTACTCATTGCGGTACAACAATACATCATGTTAAACAAGGCCATAGCGCTAAATTAACAGATCAGATAACAGTAACGTTAAGGCCGCTGTTAAGAAAGGAAGGAATTTTGATTTCATGATATTACCGAGGTTGCGCAAACACGAAACTCATAGCTAACTTCAGGGTATTATAAATTGCTAACTTCCGATTATTATTAAGTTTTTGACTTGTGTCTTGTGTTTAGATTAATTTCCGTTATCATATTCTTGATCTTATTTAGCCCCTCATAAACTCTATCTATGTTTTTGATAACTTCCATGTCCACAAAAATACAACATCACTAATACCAAGATAAAAACACCAACAAATTTAGTTTATATTAACCTATTTTTGAGGATATCCTACTTTTAAATCAATTGGAACAGATGTAATTCTTTGACCGGCATTAAAATGTGGTCATTTGTTCAATTAAAAAACGAGCAGATTCTTTCGGTAATCTATAGTACTGCACAAATACCACATCTGGTATTACTACGATCTCTAAGGCGTCTTCTATCTAGATTCAGTTCACTCTTTTAAAAGTTCATAAAAGTAGACAAGGTATAAAATACCTACCTATCCAATAAAAACAATGTTTTGTTGAATTTTCTAATTAATTTAAATAAGTACCTGTGTTTGCCATCTTATTTCATCATCTGGTAATTATTTTTTATACCGTTTCCTGCCTTTTTTGATTATATGGAAAAAATTTTATGTAGTCACATTCTAGCACAGCTTATACACTACCAGCTACTCATCTCTACCGAAATCGGAAAGTTGGAGTGTCGGGCACTGCGCCTACCTGGCAGTGCCCTGAGCGGTTCAATTCCACGGTCTCGTGATTTTTCAGGCAATGTAATGACACGAAGCGAACTGAATTTAAAATGAACATTCGCTTCAAAATCCACGACAAATTCGTCCGAAGCTACGGCTATCGCCCTAAAAAGACCGGAAATTTCGGATTTTCATACAATTGTGCCATTTAAAATCGTTTTTAAACGGATTTTAGACGATAAAACATCATATTATTTTAAATTAAACGAACTGTCAAAAGTATTATTCAGATGCCCAGACGTTTAAAGCAATATTAAGCCAGGGCCCTCTTCAAAAATTTTTGACTTTCCTAAATCAAAGGATGCCGCCGCAAGATGAGTGGCTGGTTATTGAATAAGCTGTGATTCTAGTGTCTTTACTGATTGCAAATACACTGGCGCAGGGAGAGAATTGTGTTTTTTTTTATTATTTTTTATCAACCAAACAAATAGCATGTATCAGTCTTTAAGGTCCAGAGAATTGCTTTCTACAGGCCTTTTAGTGCAGTCAGATCCTGTGCTTGTGATATGCCGATCAGGGTTCGATTCCCGTCGATGGCAAGACATGTTTTTTTATTATTATTTTTTTAAGTTATGTTTGTTTCTTTTTCAAATTTGGGTTAGTTTGGGTTTGCGAGCGGGGAGTCATGCGCAAAGTTAACAGTATTCTTTTAAATTACACAAGTTTGTTTGGTTGAAAAAGAAACACGATTTCTCTTCTTCGCCAGTATATTTGCAGTCAGGCAGGAACGTCAAACTGGTGAAAGTAGTTTGATTACGGGGAGTGACGTCCCCGCCATCCCGAGTTGCCACGGGATGTGGCCCATCAAATCCCATCGTCCTCCCCCAGGCTGGAGAACACCGAAGAACAAAGTCTGGAGCTGATCAATGACAGTTTGTGACAAGAGGGGCTGCATTGTATTAGCTTGCAGCAACGTCAAACTGATGAGAGCAGTTTGATTACGGGGAGTGACGCCCCCGCAATTCCGAGTTGCCACGGGATGTGGCACATCAAATCCCATCGTCCTCCTCCAGCCTGGAGAACACCAAAGTACAAAGTCTGCAGCTGATCACTGAGGAGTGATCCAACAAACCCCATTTTTACCCCTGTCAGACTAGGGATCACCAAATGAAATATTCTGAGGCCGATGCTTCCGGTGGAAGCGGCCCTAGGTGGTAGATGCATACGCCTAATCGCATCGTTCGGTGAAAGACCACCCCACCAGAACTGGGAAGCGCTAAGTGGTTTTTCAAAATCACGTTCCGCTTCCGCACAGGTGGTTCCGGGTTATACAGTAGGAATATATAGACATGATGGTGCTTCCAGGATCAAAATAATTCGGAAGGAAACTCCCCGGCCATTCGGATCTCGAGGCGCTGGGTGGCCCTGGAAGCCCTATATTCCGCATTTCAAAGACAGCAAAGATACCGAACCAATTTAGAATAGATTTCTGCAACATAAGAGGCCTAAATACAAACATAAATTCGGTACACCAACATCTACAAGCAAATAGACCACACATACTAGCCCTTACAGAAACACAAGTATGTTCTACAACAACAACAAACAGTAAACTACCCCTATCCTGGTTGCGACTTACACACCCGATTTAGACATAAGTTCGGAATATGCCTTTTTGTCCGAAGCGACATTTCATGTCACCGCGAGGAAACACTCGAACCGAACAACCTTGACGTCATGTAGCTCAAGTTCACCGCGAAGGGATTGGCGCCCCCCGAGCGATAGAGCCTACCAAAGCTTTCTTTCAACACTAGCTACCACTTTTGACCGAATACAGGTCGATCACCGCAGTTCAGATATAATCGTTCTGGGAGACCGACGACGAAGGTAGAGAAGCTGAAGCATTTGCCATCAGCTGCGGGCTTACTCAACTTGTAGACGAACCAACTCGAATCTCAGAGAGGGGCGAATTCGCCGCCCTCCTGGATCTTTTTCTAACCACCAATCCTGACCAGTACACAATTACAGTTGGTCCGCCATTAGGTACTTCCGACCACAAACTTATTACAACGGTTTGTAAATTGCCACTCACACAGAAGGATCCACCATTGCCTCACAAAATCTGGCATTACAATTCTGCAAACTGGGACGATCTAAGGGAGTTCTACCTAGATTTTCCTTGGCTCGACGTCTGCTTTGGCACTGGCGACCCGTCAGTCTGCTGCGAATAGATCACGCAAGTAATCTCCTCAGGAATGGAAGCATACATCCCAAATTCCATCAAGTTACCATCAAAAGGAAAGCCCTGGTTCGACAGAAGATGCGAAAGAGCAGTAGGTAGGATACAGCAAGCCTACAAGTACTGGCAGAAAAATCAGACCGCTGAAAATCGCAATTATTTTGTCGAAGCGAGAAACGAATGCAAACGTGTGATCGACGAAACCAAGGACAAACACAATCAAAGGATTAGGAATAAAGTTTTGCAATGCCCCCGTGGCTCAAGGAATTTCTGGTCGGTAGCAAAGGCAGTAAGTAACAACTTTACAAAAACGTCTCTCCCACCTCTGACCACGGCGACTACAGCCAAGGAAATAGCAAACATGTTCGCCAAAATGTTTTCATCGCACTATACTTTAGACGTCCGCCAAGGCAAGACTTTTCCCACCATATCGAACATCAACACTAGCATGGCAGAAGTCCAGTTTCATCACCGTGATATTCGTAAAATTCTTAAAGAACTAGATACGCAAAAGGCATCAGGACCGGACGGAATACCTGCCATCGTGTTAAAGAACTGCGTCAACGAACTAACACCCATTTTTCCAGGATTTTTTCTTTGTATTACGGAAAAGGGATTTACCCATCTTCTCGGAAAGTCGCTCGAGTGCAACCTGTTGCAAAAAAAAGGCAAGAAAACCACGCCCTCAAACTATCACCCAATTGCGTTGCTTCCAATAATCTCCAAAGTCATGGAACGTATAGCCAATCAGAAACTACTCAAGTACCTCGAGAACAACAGAATAATCAGCGATAATCAATACGGCTTTCGCAAAGAGAGATCGACAGGAGATATATTGGCCTATGTCACTCATATATGGAGTAGGGCAATTGAGAACTACGGAGAGTCTCGAGCGATTGCGTTGGATATTTCAAAGGCATTCGACAGAGTTTGGCATGAGGGACTGCTCAACAAACTGCCGTCCTTAGGGCTGCCAGCCTCCCTCTGCAGCTGGCTTGCCAGTTTCCTTAAGAACCGATCTCTGCACGTTGCAGTTGATGGACACATCTAAGACACATTCACCATCAACGCGGGCGTGCCTCAGGGCGCAATACTTTCACCAACACTGTTCCTCATTTATATTAATGACCTGCTGACCGAAACGAATAATCCTGTTTACAGTTTTGCAGATGACAGAACCTTGCCTCACACTTTAGATCAGATAAACCCTTAGCAGCGACTGAGACTCATCACCGCAGACGGGAGCAGATTATAGCAATTAATCAAGACCTGGAGACAGTTGAAACTTGGGGCGATCGAAATTTGGTCCAGTTGAATGCAGCAAAGACGCAAGCAGCAACATTTACCAAGAGGGCAAATACAGCGGGCCCTGACATCATTATGGCAGGATCGACCATTCCTTCATCCTCGTCAATCGGACTGATGGGTGTCTCGGTCAACAGCAATATGTCCTGGCATGACCACGTTACTAACATCGCAACATCAGCCTCCCAGAAGCTTGGCGTGCTATTTCGCAACAAAACTCTATACAACGCAGCAGTTGCTCTTGCTCTACAAAGCGCAAATAAGACCGTGCTTAGAATATTGCTCACATATCTGATGTGTCGCACCAAAGCACACCCTAAAGCTGCTGGATTCCATTCAGAAGAGAGATATGCGCCTCGTCGGCGACCCGGAATCTGGATAGTCTGGAACACCGCAGACGTGTGGCCGAGATGTCTCTGTTTTACAGATACTTTCACGGCAGATGTTCCCAGGATTTGGCCCGGCTCATCCCGCCCCTGGCAGCTCCTGTCAGACAGACACGACAGACGACAAGAGCGTACCAGTTCGTCGTACAACTGGAAACACCTAGAACATCGCTTTACAAGAACTCCTTTGTCTGGCGCACTGCATCACTGTGGAACTCACTCCCAGGACATCTGTTTCCCACTAATTACAACTTACAAATATTCAAGAGCCGTGTCAATCAACATCTTCGCACACACACCGCTCGTCGAGCGCCATAGGGTCTCCCTTTAGTGTGTGTGCCACTGCCACAAGAAAAAATGACGTTCTCAGTTCTAACTAGCCTAGTGTCCAAAAATGGAACACTATTATTTTGCTCACATTTCATGGTAAATTAAATGTATCGATTGTGATAAAAATTATATAGGATAAACGTCTACTGTACTAAAAGATAGAATAACTAGGCATCATAAAAGTGACTGCAGATTAAACAAAAGAACTAGTGCTTTATTACGCGAATGTAGAAGTGATTGGTTCTGAGAATAACACCACAAAAAGACAGTTCCTAGAAATGGTGGAAATCCGCCTAGATAATAACTAGTGATGGGCATAACCGAATTATTTTGATAACCGAATTATTTGCATTCAAATAATATTAATAACCGAATGATTATTTGAATAATCATTCGAATAAATTCAGGTTAGCGATCGCAGCCGGTTAGGAAGGAGGTTCAGCGTTATCGGCATCTTAATCGTAACTCGTAGCTGCTAGTAATTGTCTTATTAAGCATGGCTTAATAAATAAGTAAATCACAATAGAATCCGAGTAAATATTTGATTACGCAATATTATTGAACAAAATATAATAAACAGCATTTTACGTTTTTCAATCAAAAATACTTAAACTCCAAAATATGATTCTTGGATGTGTTGATTACATGTAATGAACATAATTATTAAAAATCTACTTTGCAAAACAGTACTTCTCTCTGGCGATGTATTTATAGTACTATAATAATATTAATAATTAATAATACATATTATATTGTTATAGTTATATTACGACTTATGTATGCTCCTATATTCTAAATTCCAATATATAACCTAAAAATTAAACAAACATTAAGTGATAATTGGTGTTATGTATTGGAAAGCAGGTCGTATTCATTACGAAGAAGTGCCTGAAAGAAATAAGAAATATGTGGGGCTGTTAATCGCAACAAAAAATATCGGGCAACCGGATCAAAAGTGACCGCCTTTTATCCTAATTCTTTAAGGATGTCAACAAATTGCTGTATTTGCACTATTTAGGCGTTCAGGCGCCGAAAATTAGATTTTTTTATGTTAGGTACGCAATAAAGTAAATTATGTAATCTTAACTTAATATTCGCTAGTTTTCAACCCCCCAAGTTCGGCTTCCACATTCCACAATTCCCCATCCTACTGGTACATTTGAAATTTTAAAACTCATCTTTTATTCGAGTTAAAACATCGAAAGTTGCTTCATAACTCATAACTATATTAAAACTGCTCCTTGCTTGCCCGTTGATCATTCGACGGTTCGACGCGAGGCGACAGCGAGGTTTGTTCCTTCGTGTTCGTATTTGAATTCATACGTAGGTGTCAGGTTCAGGTTATTTTTCATTCGAATACTTGTGGTATGAAAACCGAATAATACAGGTTATTTTAATAACCGGATAACAGGTTATTTTTCATTCGAATAAGCCCATCACTAATAATAACAGCATTAATAAAAGAAGAGACGTGGATAATCTCAGTGTTATTTACTCCTACATACTAACATGCGTAAATAAAAATCAAAATGCCGAGAACAGTGAACTGAATACTTCTAATAACGTATCTTTCATCTAAGCACATTTTGCATATGAAAAATTTTATCACTTAATTAATGTCAATAAGTTTTGAAACACAGAAAAATTTTCTAATCTATTCATATAATCTTAACACTCTTAAAAAAGTCACCATTCTCGGCTTTAGATTGTGTAATATTAATACATAAGACTTAACATTATATAGAAATGGGTACCAAACAACATAACATCAGCCTATCTACAAGCAGTAGGATTCAAATCTACCGCCAAAATAAGAATCAATCTACCGCCAAATTAAGAACAGAGGGCGCTACACACATGGTGGCAAAAACCTTTAACTTTAAAAAAACTATGAATGTTCCGTGTTCGTATCCATTTAGTAGGTTAAAAATCGCTGCCAATTAAACAGATCAACTGCTGGTTCGTTATATTGTAAAAATTAAAAATGTAGATATTAATACTATGATGTGGCGTACGTAGCACTGTTTTTCCTGTTTTTCATGTTGCCATTTAATAGAACCATTGTAAACGCACTTTGCACGCAAGTATCATAATGATACATCTGTAGTTAGATTAATAAAACCTAGTTATGTAACTATAACTTCTAGAAGTGTAATATTCTGCTTTGTAATTGTAGCCTTGAGAAAGGAAAGAATAAATTTCCGAAAGGTTGGCGTATGTAGAAAAAGAATTTCACTTCAGCCCTAGACCGTTACCCCAAGATTTAACAGTCGTTTTATCCAACAATTCGGCCAAGACTACCCTCCCAATCTATTTTAGGCATGGGGTTCTACCAAGATAGCACCCACCAATTCGGAGCAGAATCGGTGAAGTTCTTAAAACAATGAGCAAGGTTCAACAGCAAAATGGCGTCACTGAGGAACAGGAAGATATTCCTACTATCATGTAGGTCACAGGGGATCCTACCAACCCATATAACGAATAATACTAAACACCTACCTCAAATAATTGAAACCACAAACGGAAGAACTGGACACGACACATTAGCGTTCTTATTAAGGTTGGATAAAAAGATTCTTAATTTTGAGATTAACACAACTTTAAAAAATATAAAGCAAGTAGAACGGTCATTGAGAGAATTATCTCTAAAATTAAAACAATTCTGCCTAATGAAATATTGAATAATTTCTTTAAATATCAAAACATCTCTTATGAAAATGATTTCAAGAAAATTAAGAAAAACAACAGCAAAAAGTAACAAATTTAAAAAATTTAGAACACAACAAACTCTTAAATACTCAAGATAATTGGATCAAGGACCTCTCTAACTGTGATATTCCTGCTGATATCAAGCAATTTTTAGCACTCGGTAGTAAATTCAGTATACAACCGAGCTTAACAGATATCAATCTAAAAAAACTTCTAGCAGATATAGAAAACGTTATTTTTATGTTTCCAGAGTTTAACAGAAACATTGTAAGATCTAAGGTCACTAATGTTCTCACTAATTTCGTAAATGAACCTTCACAAAACAATTACTTGAGGTCACTCTTTTACAAAACAAAAAAAAAATATAAAAGCACACCCTGATTTAATTATAACTAGGGCTGACAAAGGCAAAGTCACAGTAATTATGAATAAAGAAGACTACATTAATAAATCACTAGATATTCTAACGGATAATACCTATTATACAGTTCTAAATAGAGATCCTACTACTTCAACTTTCCAACAAAAAGCTAATAAAATTGTGACAAAATTGAAAAATAAAAATGTACTAACACAGGAACAAAGTAAACAACTTACTATTTATAATCAAGCTTCACCCAAATTTTATGGCTTGCCTAAAATTCACAAACCAACTTTGTCATTGAGACCAATAATCTCATCAATCAATGCACCAAATAGTAAGTTGGCACAATTTGTTACAGATATACTAACTCAAGCATATAACAAAAACAATGATTACTATACATTAGATAGCTTTACATTTGCAAATTTTATTAATAATAAGCAACTACCACCAGATTATGTAATAATCAGCCTGGATATCATTATATAGCAACATACCATATCAATAATTAATAAAAACTAGTATAACCAAACATTGGGAAAGGATAGCTGAATTCACTAATCTCACACAGAATGAGTTTCTGGAAATGATTAGATTCGTTTTCGATTCAACTTACTGCAGGTTTGATGGAGGATACTACAAACAAATTCTTTGCACCCCAATGGGAGCCACACTCTCACCCATAGCCTCCCAATATGTAACGGATGACTTATTAGAGGAATCCTTTCCCAAACTAGGTTTCAACTTACTATTTCTAAAAAAATTTGTTGATGACATAATTACTTCGGTTTCTAAGAACAGCACTGAAGATATATTAAGAATCTTCAATAGTTACTTTTGTTCAATTCTATCAATACTCAAAATCCTCAAGTACAACTTGAGGAAACTGAAATAAATGAGCGGTCACCATCTCATCAAGAGAACAATACCCAGTATAACTTAGCTATCTCCCCAGACATATCAGCATTTCTCTCAATAAATCAACAAAAATATTTCTTGTGCATACCATAACCACATTCAGTTTACCATGGAATGTGAGCAAAATAATAGAGTTCCATTTTTGGACACTAGGCTAGTTAGAACTGAGAACAACATCATTATAGCAGATTGGTACACGAAACCTACGTATTCCGGAAGATATATAAATTACCATTCTTACCATACTCAAAAAATGAAGATAAATCTAGTAATGGGAATTGGGAACAGAATTCGTAAAATCTGCCATCAGTCACGCATTGAGGAGAATCTTAGAAAACTTTATCTCATTTTAAAAAATAACTCTCGTCAATCAGGATGAAAATACAAAATATGTCTCGATACCATATAAT
>MU184286.1:221546-240988 GCA_016904865.1 Pissodes strobi | reverse complement strand
TTTTTTTTTTAGATACAAAAATATGGCCTGTGTCAAATTTTTATTCTCTTTTTGTATTCCCAAGATTCGTATCTTGGTAATTTCGTTAATTTTGTATGCTTGTTTAAACTAGAGTAAACCAATTTTCATCATCAGAATATCTAAAAATAAGTTGGCTGGAAGCATTTTTCAAGAAAAAGCCACGAGGGCTATTAGCATGAATTGATCCTAAATTGCTATTCGTAGTTAATATTCAAATGCAGCCTGGGCGGCAGCATTACCCAGAATGTTGCAGCAATTTAGGTAATTTTACTGCAACTAACTTTCCCTTTACTTTTTTTTGTAAGTAGAAGTATACTATTAAATGTCAATTATTTCACTAGCTGTAATTTTCATAATATGCTTTAATTTATAATATTCGATAAATTATATATTTATAATTTTAGATTGCGCCGCCTTATAAGTATTTCAAATACAATATACGACGCCGACGTGGGTAAAGTTTTAATCCCATTCATCATTCTTTTTTCTCTGACTCTGCCTGTTTAGCCGAGCGCAAAGTGCTTTTTGCTTATTGACTTTGGCCTGAGCTTTTTGTTTTGACATCTAGAAAAATCCACAAAAAGAAAAGCCGCATTTAGGACGAGTGGTCTGGGGTTGTAAAAAGTCTCCGGCCAGACAATTCGTTTTTGCTCGTGCAGCCCTTTCGTGCATGGAAATTTGCAAGTATGTCCGTAGAATTTTAAAACCTTAGGACGAGGATTTATTAACAGACCATTTAGTTTATCGTGTAACCTTTGACGTGGATTCGTATAGCTGAGATACACCAGGTGTTTCTAATAAATCGTCAAACCATGAATTTGCGCATTTCTGTCTCGCTTGCGACATTATTTAATCGATTGAATGAATCGTAATTAATGCCGTTGTTCGATTTTTACTTTGCTCTGATGTATATTTATTTTAATTACTTTTAAAGTGCAAATATATGTCCGTATGGTTCTAAATTGTTCGTATATTATAAGTTTCTTATAAAAATATAGATTAGACTACATTTTCCAATGAAATCAACATATTTGCGCATGTCATTCTATCTAAAGTACCATTTTCAATTTGTGATGAAGACAATTCAAAATTTATAGAAAATTTGAATTCCTCAACCACAAAGACTAGAAAACTAATATTCCCTGAGGTCCCAGACTCATTTATATGTAAATAATCCACTGACTTCAACTCGCATTTATTTCCCATAAGACTTCATAAAAATTTGAATGTTGAATGAATGGCAAAACTCTCCTGCTAAATAATTCCCAAAAAATTATCATGTGATATTTCAATTTGGCTATCAAGAACATGAAATACAACAAATCACCTGGACCGGATCAGATACCATCTGAAATTTCTAAAAATATCAACCAAAACCATACATGGTATGGCATAACAAATCTCCGTAATCTCAAAAGAATTGTGATTTACCCTATTCCTTTACTTACTCTGAATTCGGCCCTTGCTTCACATCCTGTTCATTATCTGTAACCGGGTTGGCAGTACCAGTGTGTTGACACCCTATTTTTGCCGTAAAACTATTTACCTATACACTTGGGCAAGCTCCCATATTTTGCCACTTAGTTGACAACCACTTTACGCCTCTTACCAGTACTTAATTCTATACTCAGTTATAGTTACTATAATTAAATGAAGGGAAGCCACATCAGTTTCGTTTGGAAATGACTAAAACAATAATTGAAATTGCGAATTTACTCAATTGAAAGGGCGCATTTTATTATTTAATAGTGGCTAGATCTATTCAGTTATTTTCTAATATGACCTCGTATCCATAGGTCGCCAGACAATCAGTCTTTGCACATTAAAAAGAAAATGACACTGGTATTATTGTTTAGGCACTGTGAAATTTTTCCAGTGTATCAGCGTTCCTAGAATATTATATTTCATCTGAGAGTTTAAACGAGCAAGTCAAGCAATTATGGATTGATAAAATAAATCATTTAGCAATATTCTCTCCGCAGTGAATTAACTAAATAAAATACGGAGTATGCGAGCATTAATTATTTTAATGAGATACTCATTTAATTATCGAATACATACAGCATTAAATATTTCCAAATATACAGGCACCTTACGCCTTATGATTTAAGACTAAACTTACTATCTAACGCTTGCACTGCATTATTGTACTGAAATAGTCGTGAAATTCTCGTAGACATACGACAATAAATGTCTCCAAATATACAGGCACTCTGCACATTATGATTTAAACTAAACTTACTGTCTAACGCTTAATGTTAACCCAGATTCTGCCAACCTAGCCTCCAACGCTTCTATTTCACCACCTTTTCCTTCGACGGGTGACGAATTTTCAACAACGTTTCTTTACATTACTTTTCGAACCGACAATATGAATTTACTTAATAACTTAGTTATTTCCACGAGTTAAGACTGCATTTTCTCAGATAATTTCACGCTTTTATAGCAGCTTTTTGACGCATTTGTTCCTCAGAAAAATCCGGAATCTGTACACCTACACGAAGTTCACGTGTGAAGTTACGCGATTGCCCCCAATTTTCGACGAAAAGACATTTCGAGTTGTAACTGGTTTGACCTATCCATCTCCCAAAGAATTTGAAATTTTTTCATGCCGACCTTTGGCTTCTTAGTTCACACGTGTGTTGAAAGTCCAAGAAATATTCGAACCTTATAAGTCATTTCTTTTTCTTTCATTTTAATTCGTTGGATTTGGAAATTAGAACCAATGGCTTTCTTTTTCGAACAAAGTTTAGGGAACCTGTGTAAGAGTTGTTTGACCTCAGTTGATCTTTTTTCTAGTTCGTTCATCTTTTGTCGTGTTCTACTGCAGTCGAAAACAAAAGAAGAAGCCAACTCCGAACTAAATTGGTGCCGTTTATTGAAATATATTCAATGGCAAGTGATTATTATTTCTAATTGAACGGCGTTAGGTGCTTTTGTTGTCCACATCTATTAAGTAAAATGATTACCCTTTCCTGGCATTACTTCGTGAAAATTAAACTTCAATTCGTTTTTAATTCTCGTTAATAAAATAAACTTTTTATTTCATTTGACGCTTTCTCCCTGGTTTTTATTTCGAGACTCAATTTATTTTTTGAACAATTAAAATTATATTACTTTTTTTTAATTTCTTTAAACAAATTGTTAAAACGTTTCTTCAAATAAATCAGGTGCTCTGCCCCGACCGCTTATGTCAACATTTGTAGCCATTCCGAAAAACCGAATGCTAGAGAATGCAGCGATCATAGAACCGTCAGTCTCATGTGTCACATTCTAAAGATATTTTTTAAAATAATACATAAACGTGTATATAATAAGCTAGAAGAAGACATCAGTGAACGCCAGTTTGGGTTCAGAAATGCAATGGGTACACGAAAAGCATTATTTGCCTTGAATCATGTGAATCAAGATCCTTTCGTCTGTTTACTGGATTACAACAAATCATTCGATCGTGTAAAGCACTCATGAAAATTCTCAATGAGAAGCAAATAGACTTCAACGACATGCGAATAATTAGCAATCTATATTATAATCAAAGAGCTGTTTTTAGAGAGGATGAGGAAACGTCAAACGAGATAAGTATTGAAACAGGAGTAAGACAGGGATGCGTGTTCTCTTAGGTACTTTTTAAGCTTTACTCGGAGAAAATCATGCAAGAGGCTATATCTGAAGAAACAGCGGGAATAAAGGTAAACGGTGAACTCATAAATAATATCCGTTTTGCCGACGATACCCTGGTTATAGTCCTGAATAGCTCGGATCTACAATACTACAAAGAATGATGGACAAAATCCTGAATAGTAGTGAAGCCTACACTTAATACCAAAAATACAAAATTCATGATCATCAGTAGGGCAGGGCAGTCTGTATGTTCACAATGAGGAAGTCGAGAGAGTGAGAGTGTACAAATACCTGGGTACTATGTTAAAGGAGATTGGAGGACACTCCAGTACAAGATCCAGAATAGGTCAAACTAGAGCTGCATTTACAAACATGCAGAAAGTATTATGCACTAGAGACCTAAATATCAAACTTAAGATCAGATTGGACAAATGTTATGTTTTTTCAATCCTTCTATATGGAATGGACTCGTGGACAAAGATGACTTAAAAAGACTCGAGGTTTCGAAATATGGGGGTAACAAACACAGAGATACTAAAACGAGTAGGCAAAAAAGCCGATATTGTGGACACTGTAAAAAATAAAAACTTGCTTACCTGGGCCACGTTATTCTACAACTAATAATACGAGGAGAAATACTGGGCAAACGAAGTGGGGGGTAAGACGCACTTCAGGTTAATGAACTTGAGAGAGTAGTACCACTGTACATCAATAGAATTATTCCACAGCAAGAATCGTCATAATGATAGCCAACCTTTTAAAGGAGAAGACATACCCTATTGCAAATCATTTTAAACTAGTTTACACAATCCCAATCACATTTATGCCTTATAACATAAAAGTTGTGAATTAATGGTCCATTCAACTTATCCAGCTCATGACATTGCAAAAATAAAACATCCAATATCTAAGATGGCAACACTTCACTAAGAACATATCTCAGTAGCATTAGAAACCCCGAAGATTAAGATCTAAAGGACCAAACAATTGTTAAAGACCGCCTACGGGAAAAGTACAAAATGATAGACAAAACCATAATACTTTTATGGTTCGTGAACTTTTTTTTATGGCAATGACACACACACCAAAGGCAGATCCTATGGCACTCGAGGAACTGTGTGTGTGCAAAGATCTTGATTGGCACGGTTCTTAAATAGCTGTAGGATGTTATAATTTGGGGAAAACAGATGTCCTTGGAGTGAGTTCCACAGCGATGCAATGCGCCAGACGAAGGAGTCCTTGTAAAGCGATGTTCTAGGTGTTTGCAGTTGTACAACGGACGGATTTGCTCTTACCGTCTGTTTCGACTGTCTGACAGGCGTTGCTGGAGGCGGTATGAGGCGGGCCCAATACTGGGAACATCTGCCGTCGAGCCGTTTTAAGCAGGACGCCCACAGAATCCGCACAGACCGGCCCGGCCCGGGCAGCACTGCCGGCATAACTTGCTATCTACTATATTAAACGAGATGCCGTTCCGCGCTGTTCCGATTAAATGGACGCTGCCTCGTTTAATAACGTAGATAGCAACTTATGCCGGCCGTGCTGGCCGTGACGGGCCGGTCTGTGCCGATTCAGTGGGCGTCCTGCTTTAGGGTGTGCTTCGGTGCGGCCTGCACCCCAGATGTGTAAGCAATATTCTAAGCACGGTCTTTGCAGAGCAAGAACAGCTGCTGCGGTGTATACAGTTTTTTGTTACTAAATAGCGCACCATGCTTCCGCGAAGCTGATTTTGCGATGTTAGCAACGTGGTCATGCCAGGACATATTGCTCTTGACCGAGACACCTGGTAGTCCGATTGACGAGGATGAATAAATGGTCAATCCTGCCATAATGATGTCCGGGCCCGCCTTATTGGCTTTCTTGGTAAACGTGTCCGCTTGGCTGCATTGAACTGGACCAAATTTCTGTCACCCCAAGTTAATATCCTCTTCAGATCTTGATTAATTGCTGTAATCTGCTCCTATCTGCGGTGATACGTCTCAGTCGCTGTTAAAGTCTTTTCCGATCTAGATTAGGAGGCAAAATTGTAAACAGGATTATTGGTTTCGGTCAACAGGTCATTAATATAGATGACAAATAGAGTTGGTGATGTCCATCAACTGCAATGTGCAGAGATCGGTTCTTAAGGAAACTGGTAGAGAGAGGTTGACAGTCCGAAGGACAGCAGTTTTCTGAGCAGTCCATCATACCAAACTCTGTCGAATGCCTTCGAAATATCCAACGCAATCGCCAGAGATTCTCCGTAGTTCTCAATTGTTTTACTCCATATATGATTGACATAGGCCAATATATCTCCTGCCGATCTCTCTTTGCGAAAGCGGTATTGGTTATCGGTAATTAATCTGTTGGTATCAAGGTGCTTGAGTAGTTGCTAGTTGACTACACGTTCTATGACTTTGGAGATTATTAGAAGCAAGGCAATTGGGCGATAGTTTGAGGGCATGCCTCGCTTGCCTTTCTTCGGAACTTGAACAAAGAGTAAGATTCACTGCGACAAAAATTTACAGATATGGAAAAAGAGTAAAGCAATTTAAACAAAAACAACTGTTTAAAACCAGTCAAAAACAGTTTTTTAAATCTCTTAATCAAGAAAAGAAATACGCCCAGCCCTTACCAGCAACAACAAACGATTGGATACTGAAAGATTATTTGGTAAGATGAAAAACCTCGCAACGTAAATGCCGGAAGGATAAAAGAGGTTTAAAAACAATAAAAGCACCAAAAATGGACAACATCATCATTACAGAACTTATGGTTAAAGAATAATTAATAATAGTTGAAGTGCGCAGGTCTTGGATGAAGTGCATGATTTTTGGCAGGGTGCGACCATGGTGGGCGGTGTGCTAAGAGGTAAGATACGAGTAGCGGCGCGAAGTGAACCTCCTTGTTGGCAAAACAACAGTGACCTAGCGAATATCCTATAGTGAAGCGGTGAGATAAGAGGTACCGCGAGGTGGGCAGCGTATTATCAAAGCATTTGGATTTTCAGGCAGTCTTCTGTGCTCGAAGTGGACATCGGCTTTACTCGTAGCAAAACAGCCAGACGATATGCTCTTGAACAAGGAAATACAACACGTTTATGTATTATTTTTCCCATTTTCGTGGACATATGCTGATTCGCCATTTATCACACGGTCCCAATTCATGGGATGCATTAAGCATCGTCGTCTACGCCGAATCGAGTCAGTCATTATGTTGTAGATATTTCAATTTAAAGGGCTACATTTCTTAAAAAAAAACACTCGAACTTGCTTTGAGAGCATTTTGGTACTAATTGACGAGTGACCACATGCATCGCGCCGTACACTGCGAGTATCACCTCCCCATTATGGTGAAGCGCGCCACTCGGCTCACCTCTCTCTGCCACTTACCTCTTAACTCACCGCCTCACTATGGTCGTAGACTATAAAGCGTCCTTCTCGGATATATGCTCGATTAGCTACACAACTTAACCAAGTCCTCCACAGCCCAAAAGCAGAAAAATGGCTAAGGCTTAGCAAAAGGTTCCTCATTAGGTTAGTTAGGTGTTGTAAGTAAATGAAATTTTTGTTTTCGTTTTTTTTTAAATAACTGTATTATAAAATAATATTTTCGTACTAAATTGGGTAACCGGGAGTTTTTTTGAGGTGAGAAATTCTAATTTGGTTCCTAATGCAAATAAAACAGTGAAAAAATGGAAGGGAAAGCAAGAAAAAATTCTCCAGAGTTGCCATACAAAAATAAACAAATGACGAGTAAAGCAAAAGTTGTAAAAAACAACGGAAACAAGAAGTCAACTATGAAAATTCACTGTTCAAGATGCTACGAATTTTCCGAAGAGTCGCGCGATTTTCACTGCAGATGCAGGACTGGAACCATTCAACTGTGATCGGTACGAAGGTGAATTTGAATAAATTCTTAAATAAAATCTATGCGTATTTTCAGCGTTCAGTTTGGGATCTCTTAACCTTTCGGGCGGCCATTAATACGCATAATATGCAGTTTTTCTTTTTAAAATAAATGGTGTGGGCTTAAGACCACACGACAGAAGTGAAAACTTCAACAAACGAGGTCATCGTTTGTCAGAATTTCGATCCGAGCCTTCGTTGCAGAGATACGGGTGAAAAACGGTTTTCCCCCAAAATTCCCCCTTAAATTAGAGCTCCTGTCCCCCTCGTATGGTCTAAGGTGACCCCGTTCTCCCGAAATTAATTACTTAAGTTTTTTCTTCTCCCCCCTCCCCTGGCCAAACGGGAGGGGGGTCTTGTTTTCGTCCAGGATCTTCTTTTTACCCCGGCTACATCCCCTGAAAATTTCAGCCCTCTACCTATACGGGAACATGCCAGTAGAAGGAGCGTTACGTTACATATCCGAGCATGACGCGTGACGCGTGACGGCTCGGTCTCATTCAACCCCCACAAAAAAAAACGCAAAACGCGCCTAAAGAAGTTTTCACTTAATAATTTGTATTTTTCTATTCTTTAGAAGCTTTCCATTTTTTATGTTCCTAGATGTTAATGATATACAGGGTTAGTAAAAAGAACCGGAACGCTTAAATATCTTCAAAATCGTTAAAGCTACATATACAATATTCGGTACCGGGGGGTTTTCGGGCGTGCGGATTTGAACCATGATATCGGCACTGTTGTCAGATTTCCCAGTTTTGTGCTACACGGAGTCATTTTGTTATCTTAAATGGAACGCCCCACTTTTTTTATTGTAATAAATTGGGCGTATCAAATTTAGTAAGGCCCCAAATTTTCAAAATTTCATCTCTTTCAATCGCTGAGATGTGACAACAACGCATTTTTAGTAAAAAGTACAGAAACGCTTAAATATCTTCAAAATAGCTCACGCTGCTTTTACAAAATTCGATACCTGGATGTTTCCGGATATGCAGAATTGAACCATGATATCGGCACTGTTGCCAGATTTTCCAGTTTTGCGCTACACGGAGTCATTTTGTTATCTTAAATGGAACACTCCACTTATTTTTATTGCAATAAATTGGGCGTATCAAATTTAGTAAGGCCCCAAATTTTCAAAATTTTATCTCTTTTAATTGCTGAGATGTGACAACAACGCATTTTTAGTAAAAAGTACCGGAACGCTTATATCTTCAAAATCGCTCAAGCTGCATTTACAAAATTCGGTACCTGTGATTCTCCGGGCATGCAGAATTGAACCATGGTCGATATCATGTTGCCAGATTTCCCAGTTTTGCGCTACACGGAGTCATTTTGTTATCTTAAATGGAGCACCGCACTTATTTTTATTGCAATAAATTGGGCGTATCAAATTTAGTAAGTCCCTAAATTCGAACATTTAATTAAAAAATAGGGTGGTTAAAATATTATTTTCTGTTGCATATTAAACTTTAATTAATTTAATTGTTAAATTAATGTGTTAGCCCGTTGGCTTTTTTATTTAATCTCATTCCTATTTAAGCGTTAGCTATTATTGTTTTATCGTTGTTGTTTCGCCCGTTGGCTTTTAAGCACGCTCTAAGAATCTGTCTTTGGTAGAACTTGGACCGTTCCAAGCCTGGATAAAGTGTGAGGAGAAGCAACCAAAACATTAAATGAAAAAATTTGGCGCTCCCAGTTTATTGCAATAAAAACAAAAGGGGCGTTCCATTTAAAATAACAAAATTACTACGTGTACCGCAAAACTTGAAAATTTGGCAAGAGTGTCAATATCATGGTTCAATTCCGCATGCCCGAAAACCCCCAGGTACCGAATTTTGTAAATGCAGCTTAAACGATTTTGAAGATATTTAAGCGTTCCCGTACTTTTTACTAAAAATGCGTTGTTGTCACATCTCAGCAATTAAAAGTGATACAATTTTGAAAATTTGGTGTTTTACTAAATTTGATACGCCCAATTTATTGCAATAAAAACAAATGGGGCGTTCCATTTAAGATAACAAAATTACTCCGTGTAGCGCAAAACTGGGAAGTCTGGCAGCAGTGCCAATATCATGGTTCAATTCTTCATGCCCGGAAACCCCCAGGTACTGAATTTTGTAAATACAGCTTGAGCGATTTTGAAGATATTTAAGCGTTCCTGTACTTTTTACTAAAAATGCGTTGTTGTCACATCTCAGCAATTAGATGGAATCCTACTAAATTTGGCGCTCCCAATTTATTGCAATAGAAACAAAAGGGGCGTTCCATTTTAGAAAATAAAATGACTCCGTGTACCGCAAAACTGGGAAATCTGGCAACAGTGTCAATATCATGGTTCAATTCCGCATGCCCGGAAACCCCTAGGTACCGAATTTGGTAAATGCAGCTTAAGCGATTTTGAAGATATTTAAGCGTTCCCGTACTTTTTACTAAAAATGCGTTGTTGTCACATCTCAGCAATTAAAAGAGAAGCAATTTTGAAAATTTGGTGTTTTACCAAATTTGATACGCCCAATTTATTGCAATAAAAACAAATGGGGCGTTCCATTTAAGATAACAAAATGACTCCGTGTAACGCAAAACTGGGAAATCTGGCAACAGGGCCGATATCATGGTTCAATTCTGCATGCCCGGAAACCCCCAGGTACCGAATTTTGTAAATGCAGCTTGAGCGATTTTGAAGACATTTAAGCGTTCCGGTACTTTTTACTAAAAATGCATTGTTGTCACATCTCAGCAATTAGAAGAGATAAAATTTTGAAAATTTGGGGCCCTACTAAACATGACTCCGTGTAGCACAAAACTGGGAAAACTGGCAACAGTGCCGGTATCATGGTTCAATTCCGCATGCCCGGAAACCCCCTGGTACCGAATTCTGTAAATGTAGCTTTAAGGATTTTGAAGATATTTTAGCGTTCCGGTTCTTTTTACTAACCCTGTATATCATATATCTTTGAATAAAGTATTTATTTCTCGAGCGATTGCGTTGGATATTTCGAAAGCATTCATCAGAGTTTGGCATGACGGATTGCTCAACAAACTGTCGTCCTTCGTACTGCCAGCCTCTCTCTCCAGCTGGTTTGCTAGTTTTCTTAAGAACTGATCTCTGCACGTTGCAGTTGATGGACACATCTCAGACACATTCACAATTAACGCGGGCGTGCCTCAGGGCGCAATACTTTCACCAACTCTGTTCCTCATCTATAATAATGACTATTATCTCCCAATTTAGATCAGAAAAACATTGTCTAGCGACTTATACTTATGACCGCAGAGAGGAGCAGATTACAATAATTAATTAAGGGCTGGAGAAAGTTCGAACTTGGGACTACAGAAATTTGGTCCAGTTCAATGCAGCAAAAACTCAAGCAGCCACATTTACCAAGAAAGCCAATACGGCGGGCCCTGATATCATTATGGCAGGATCGACCCTTCCTTCATCCTCGTCAATCGAACTACTGGGTGTCTCGGTCAATAGCAATATGTCCTTGCCTGACCACGTTGCTAACATCGCAAAATCATCCTCGCAGAAGCTCGGTACGCTATTTCGCTATAAAAAAACAACTGTATACACCGCAGCAACTGCTCTTGCTCTATCAAGCCCAAATAAGACAGTGCTTAGAATATTGCTCTCACATCTGGGGTACCGCACCAAAGCACACCTAAAAGCTGCTGGATTCCATTCAGAAGAGAGCTGTGCGTCTCGTCGGCGATACGGAGCTGACTCAGGATCTGGATAGTCTGGAATACCGCAGCTATGTTGCCGAGATATTCCTGTTTTGCAGATATTTTCCCAGGATTTGGCAAGCCTCATCCCGCATCCCCAGCAGCGCATGTCAGACAGTCACGACAGACGGCAAGAGCAACACCCGTTCGTCGTACAACTGGAAACACCTAGTATATCGCATTACAAGGACTCCTTTGTCCGGCGCACTGCATCGCTGTGGAACTCACTCTCAGGACATCCGTTTTTCCCAAATTATACCAACAGCTATTCAAGAACCGTGTCAATCAACATCTTCACACACACACACCGCTCGTCGAGTGCCATAGAATCTCCCCTTTAGTGTTTGTGTCATTGCCATAAAAAAAACACGGTTTTGTGTTTCTTGGGATAAATTTTATTGATATGTTTCCACTAAGTGAGTTCTTTTAACCAACTTTTTCCTATTACTGAATTCTTACCATTGTCAGTGATAATATAGGTTAACATATCAATAACCGGTTAATCACTAAATATCATCAATGCAATTTTGACTAACAACTTTTCCTTTTTCTATAGACACGGAAAAGGTTAACCAATATACATTTAGATTTCTCGACCCAAATGTGCTCACGGAAATTAAAGGGACTACCATGCTCTCATTTTCCTATTAATATAGCTCCAAAGGTGTCTGAATTTTAATAATTTTGCAAGAATTGGGGAATTACCAATTGCAGAGAAAAACAAATATTTCAATATTTATTTCCTACATCAGTCAAATGCGTATAGTTGTTTGAGTTGTTTAATAAATAAGCCAATCCCAATAAACGAGCTAAATAATCATTTAAATGTTCAATATTATTGTTATATTTAACCGTATTTAAATACAATATTCGGTCCGCTAACTTTAGTGTGTATACCTGCTGAAATTATATTTGCTGTTTTATTATTTTGAACGTTAATTAATCGACCTGATATTTGTATTATCAAAAATGTACTTGAAAAGTGAAATGTTTATGTTATGTTAAAAGCCATATACTGTTTGTGAATCGGAATTTATTAAATGCCTATATTTTAGCCCTAGGGCTTTTTTGCAACAGTTTTTCATCTAACAATTTAGCATTGAACATAAGAGAAACATCGTCGGTCGTACTGTCGTCAATGGTATCCAGAGAAATAATTAACAGCTCTATATAATCTAGCATATCATCAGGATCTTACATTCCTCTTCCCTACTAATTGTAGAGCAGAGCATATCTACATGTTTACTCCCGCTTTAGAAATCGACTTGCTTTAAAGCTTCTTGAAAAATGCTTTCAACAACTTTCATTTTGAAGGTAATGTTATCCATCAGCCATAATCTGGGGATATCTGTAGATCGATCAGTATACTATCCCTTAGTGGAACAGAAGGAATCATTATAGTAAGAATTGAGTATAAAACAATTTTTCTCAATTTTCAAAAACAACTCAGAGAATTGTCATCAAGTAAATGGTAACCAAAAGCGAGTAAATAGCCAAAAACTAGACTTTTGTTCTGTTGCATTTCTTGTACTGCTACTGTCAAAAAGAGTTAAAAACATTACAGCTGACAAACGGTTCCTTATCCCACAACTGTCAAGAAGACCTAGGATTTTGGAATATTACTCTAAGATCTACAATCTCTAAATGCACTAACCCAAACTATCAGCAGAAAAAAACAAAGTTGATTACCAAAATTAATAAACTTAGAAGCCATCCTCATTATTTTTGACTGTTTCTTCGTTAACGAAAACAGGAATAGGAGAACAGAACTAATCGAGAATGGACAGCCCATTAATCCTTATCCCCAACTTGATGCAGAACATCATTCCAACTTGGTAGAAAAATTTAAACCACCTGAAGAAGTATAAAGCCACCATCATTTATTTGAGCACTTTTCACCATTAAAATCTGCTGGCTTCCGAAGATCCATCATGTTTTTAAATAAGTTCGGATTTTTTATGGCAATGACATACCACACTAAAGGGAGATCCTATGGCACTCGATGAGCGGTGTGTGTGCGAAGATGTTGATTGACATGGTTCTTGAATAGCTGTAGGCTGTAATTTGGGGGAAAGAGATTACCTGGCAGTAAGCTCCACAGCGATGCAGTGCGCCAAACAAAGAAGTTCTTGTAAGGCGATGTTCGAGGTGTTTCGAGTTTAACAAAGAACTGTCTTGACCGTCTGACAGGCGTTGCTGGGGGCAGGATGAGACGGACCGAGTCCTGGGAACATCTGCCGTGAAAATATTTGTAAAAGAGGGATATCTCGGAGACATGTCTGCAGTGTTCCGAACTATCCAGATCCCGGGTCAAGTCCGGGTCGCCGACGAGACGCACAGCACTCTTCTGCAGCTTTAGGGTGTGTTTTGGTTCGATATCCCAGATGTGTGAGCAATATTCTAAGCACGGTCTTATTTGCGCTTTGTGTCGCAAGAGCAGCTGCTGCGGTGAATACAGTTTTTTATTGCGGAATAGCGCACCAAGCTTCTGCGAAGCTGATTTTGCGATGGTAGTAACGTGGTCATGCCAGGACATATTGCTGTGACCGAGACACCCAATAATCCGATTGGCGAGGATGAAGGAATGGTCGATCCTGCCGTAATGTGTTAGGGCCCGCCGTATTGGCTTTCTTGGTAAACCTGCTCGCTTGGGTTTTTTCTGCATTCAACTGGACCAAATTTCTCTCGCCCCAAGTTCGAACCCTACCGAGATCTTGATTATTTGCTGTATTTTGCCCCTGTCTCAGTGCTCGTGTCTCAGTCGCTGGTAAAGATTTTTCTGATCTAAATGGGAAGACAAGCACACTGTTATCTGAAAATCTGTAAACATGATTATTGGTTTCATTCAGCAGGTCATTAATATAGATGAGGCACATAGTTGGTGAAAGTATTGCACCCTCAGGCACTCCCTCATTAATGGTGAATGTGTCTGAGACATGTCCATCAACTGCAACGTGCAGAGATCGGTTCTTAAGGAAACTGGCAAGCTATCTGCAGAGAAAGGCTGGCAGTCAGCTGGTGTTTATCTATTTCCTATCAAAAGAGACAAGGGTCCAGAAAGTATTAGCTAATACATATAATATGTGGTGATTTTGTAGTCAGTAAATGCAAAACAATGACATCCAGTTTTAGGGGATTTTCATAAAATGAGTTAAAAATATTTTTATGTCTGGAGTCTTTTGGGAATATGCGGAAGACTCAAGCGGAAATGACTCCTAGTGAGAGAAGTGCGTCCGTAAGTGTGCCAGATAGAAAAGCTCTTCCAGAGGAACTAGTAAAATTGGCTGAAGAAAGTGACGAGAATGAAGAGAACACTGAAATACTAAGTGATCATAATTCCAAAGCAGAGCAAAAAAATTCCGAGTCTCAGTTTGGCCCATCAGGAATAGCTGGTATAGATAATATAGTACCAAATGGTCAAAAGCAGCAGCTATTAGAGATAGGGCTCCTACTCATAATTTCGTTACCATCTTGGCCTTGCTGGTCTTGCTCGTAATAATCCCATCAGTGAGCCCGTAGATGCTTGGAGTCAATTGATTGCCAATGAGACGATACGAAAGATAGTAGATTTAACCCATTTGAAGATAATCTCCTCGAGACAAAGGTGTACAAAAGTTAAACACCAATATGCCTGAAATAAACTCGTTTTTTGGGACTGTTGTATTTGCAATCCATCACGACGAATCTGGTCGTGAAGACTTCCGTTCTATTGGACATCACTATGGGTATGAACTGTCTCAGATTTGACATCAGAACCCGAAGAGGAAGAGTAAAAACTGATGAATTAGCCGCTGTGTCGGAATTATTTGATGAATTTGTAGGTAGAACAAAGTCATGTTATTCGCCGGGAATTTGCCTAACTGTAGCCGAAATGCTGGTACCGTTTCGAGGAAGGGGTGGATTCACAACAAGCCTGCCATATATGGAATTAAATTGCAGGAGGCTGACACTAAAACATTAGCCAATCCGATAAGAGTAGTTCTTAGGCTTGAGCGTGTTAAAGGTTCCAAGGGATTAACTGATACAGTTCAGTGGAACTTATCAATGACTTTAAGAAAAAATAAAGAATCTACACCACTTGAATTTTTGCCGAACCTAAAAAGGGAAAATCAGCATTTGGATTTACTTATTTAAGTACCATAGTAGCCTATTCAGGTAGTACTCGAAATATCGTCAACGAAACAAAATTTGGAGTTGACGCTTTAGATATAAAATGTGCGTTATATTCGGTGTCAAGAAAAGAACCAGCCCTTGAACAATGGACATTTTTTTTCTGTATTGAATATTGCAGGTGTAAATTCTCGAGCATAGTACCAACTTGCATAAACGCCAATTTATTAAAACACTTAGGAAGTTATTAATTAATAATAAATCCGCGGCTCAGAATGGACATCAAAAAGGTGCACTTAAAAACTATGAAGCCTCCCTGCTGAACTACTCGAAGTAGCGAATCCCACTTCCAACACCTCCTGAAAAAGCAAGAGAAAAGGTGTGCCATATTATGCTACGCCAACGTGGATAGGACAACTACCATCCACCGTGACATATATACATTGCACATTTGCAATCATTAATGTTGCAAAAAATCTCAAGTTTTTTTTTGTAGATTAAAGTACCGTATGGCACCTAAAGAATTCCTGGCTAAAAGTTTTTTAAAATGATTATTGTGGTTCCTAAGGACCCCTCAGTAGTGCATATATCATAGAAGAGTGTCCTCCTCCTACCGAACAGTTGCTCGCTCACTTTATAATTTACCTTGAATGTTTAGAGTTCAAGCTTAGGACAGGGTGATAATTAATTATTAGGTTAAATGTTTTTAGTGGTTCACACATGCCCCCACCGTGATAGCGTTGGACCCCAACGTTTGACAAGATTTCTATGAGAGGAAGACCTCAATTCGAGAAAACAGATTAAGGTTCAATCATAGCTAATTATTGCTTATAAATTTTGTTCGGTTTTTAAGTTTATTTTTGTGATTCCGTTTGGAAATTTTAATGTTAAATTGAATATTAAAAATTTATATTTTGGCATTAATTGCTACCAAATACTGCTCGTTGGTAAAAAATAAAAAAAATATCCATAAAATTCGATATGAAAATACTTTTTTTAATTTCTCAAATATACATTTTGCACCCATTCTCTTCTTCGTATTTCTGCAATTTCTCAGGTCCAAGCTGGGGTTTCGAACATTTGGCAAAATGCTCTACCACACACTTTTATCAACAATACGCTAACCATGTTAGCATCATCAGGACAAGATTATATCTCCTAATGATTCTAACATTGCTAACGGAATGCGCGTTGAGATTGTGGATACAACTGCACAAAGCTCTAGGTTTGTGATTTTATATTTTTGAAAAAGGTAATGTATTGTACTTTGAAATTAAATTAATTTTCGTATCTTTTGAACATGACCGGTTTCTTGCAGGTTGTTTACAATTTCGCACAAACTTTTTCGATTTATATGATGATTTATCGGCCGCTCGGTAACTGAAGTTAACCAAACTCAATTTCCCCTTGTCTCAGGATATTGGCTTGGGCGTTAAAGGAATTATTGTCAAATTGCGGTCATAACTTAATCCTCTCCCGTGAGACTAACGTCGAAGGGCGAAATATGATAGACAATAGTCTGTAGTTCATTTTTATTGGCCCATAAACTTGTGTGTCAACGGTCGGTTACTAAACTCGGAAAATCTCATAAAATTGGCTCTAGGGTTAATGTAACTATCAACTAGAAATTGATAATAATAGAATTGTGAAACGCTTTGTATTTCTTGTTCCTAATTTCATTAGCTGCCGTTAATTTTTGAATGCATGCCACAGGATGTATACAAATTATCTGGACATTAATGCTATAACCTTTTCATTATTACCAAATATATCATTTTGTACTATATTATACTTATAACGTATACAAGTTCCCTAAAAATATAAAACGGTGGGAAGAATTAATGAGGCACAAACAAAGAGGAATATCAGTATCACGATTACTTATGAAGAGTCTAATCGCATTACGTTTCTCACGCCATTTTCCACTAAACGTTCTAGCCATTATTATTCCAAGTGAATAGAATATTAAGCAAAAAACCCATTTAATCTTCTGTTACAATGGTGTATGTTATGTGGAGCTGGCACAGAAAGGCTTTTTGTCAAGGCAAATAATAGGTTTTGTAGTCAAATAAAGGGTTTAAGCATTCAGCGTATTCATAGACTTTATTCAGCGGGCGAATAATTTGGTCAAGCTGACATTCAGTTTGACTGACGATTACGACCCATTTATTTTCAGCTAATCGAAGATCACATCTCGACGATTAACATGCTGTATTTGCTTTCCTTTGAAAATCAATTTTAAAGAAGACAAGGACATGTAATAGGGAAATAAATGCTAATAAATGTGCCATCCAACATTTTCATATTGTGCTTTGAGACCACCGTTTTGGATCTAAGAGTTTTATTGCACCTTTAATATACGACCTCGTGTTAAGAGATCAGAGTCACAAGACCCACTTTTTACAGAATATAGAAAACCAAGTTTACAGAGTCATATTAATCATCACAATTATAAGAACATGAAAAACTCCTATTATAAGGTTACTCTCAACTAGCTTTCCATGTAAAATAAATACCTTATATATTTGTGGCCAAACTGTCATATTTTAAAACCGAGCCAGGGCGGGCCGGGCGGGCGAATAATTGGTGTTATAAAATACCTAGAAGGTGTTATAAAATAGAATCGGATCGGACCGGACCTAACAGTTAAACTCAAGTCGGGCATAGTTGGGCTGGGCTATATATAGTGACTGATTCTCGTACCCGAGCCGGGACGAGCCGGGCCTGGAAAATTCGGCCGCGCAGGCCACTACCTTCATTTACTTTTTCTACTCCACTTACATAAAATATTCCCGTTTAAGTTCATACATTTCCTGCTTAGATAGAGCCATTTGTGTTGTTATATAACCTACAAGATTCATGGATTTCCATAAAATACTTGAATGAAATTTTTTGTCGTGAGACGTACATTGCTATAAGCTTCCTCCAGGAAATTTAGAACGCTATTTCAGTGTTCCGCGGCAACAATAGCCAACATTTAAAATTAATTCCGTTTCGCCGAGGAACTATTAAATTTGGCTCTTATCTAGGAGACCTTTTCACCACACAATTGCCATAATTTAAGCTTTCTTTAACACGTTCTTTACTCCTCCATAAATTCAGGACACAATCTTGGGCCAGCTCCACTGGGGCCATATAAATAAGGGACGATAATGTCACAGCACTTATGCACCCCCATTTGGGTAATAAAACGGTGCATTGCTACATCAGAATTACTCTTGTATGTTGGAGAATGTTGCGGACGAAGCCAAACTAGCGACACAATAATATACTTTGCTGCTAAACTTCCCTGAAGTAATACTGTTTTCTGACAATGCAACAAGGGCTCGTATACCTTAAGAAATAGCGGCTTTTAATTAATGCTAACTAAAACTTTCATAGTTGGAAAGGGAGTCATAAACTAGGAGATGACATTTTTTACTTTCTAGTAAATTTGTTAGGGCAGTTTTAAAGTAAACAGGAGTAACAGGTTCAGGACCTTCAATGTGATGTCTGCCAACTTTAGAGCAAATTGATAACGATTATAGAGAATATTGATAACAATAAAATCCATACATATAATAAATCTGCACACAAAGCAGAAGATGATAAGTATAAATCTCTTTACACAGAAGAAAGTGGATGATTCGTATCGAAGGAATCTAGGAATAATTATATTTACTTTAATCAGAAAATTAGCAGCCTGGATGTAAGTGGTTCTGCAACATTAATGGAAAATATATACACCATACATATACATTATTGGCATGAAGGCAAACTGAGCTGGATATCGACATCAATAGAAAAGTAATTTGGTTTATTAAGGCAATACAAAGTGGCAAGTTTCATGCTCTGTTTAAAAATTGCTGAAGCGTTATTGGAAAAACGTATAATCTGAATGACTCGAGATATCCTCATTATCAAAAATATTGAGGACGGCGCCATATCACACATAAACATATATGGAAACCTAAAGACTAAAAAAGTAGCTCTTGGCAGAGAAGAATGACAAGACAACTAATGCTTCTGACTAAACCCGACCGCAAATGGACGCGACAAGGGCTCAGTTACACATAATTTGGCATGAAGGCATACTGA
>MU184286.1:208659-219600 GCA_016904865.1 Pissodes strobi | reverse complement strand
AAGAAGAAGAAGAAGAAGAAGAAGAAGAAGAAGAAGAAGAAGAAGAAGAAGAAGAAGAAGAAGACTGGGTAATTCTCTTGAGGAACTGACTGATTTTCCACCCCTCCACCTATTCCTGAAGCGTGAAGCATTGAGGTCTTCATACAGATCAAAAGATCTCGGTCACCTAAAGGACCATAACTATTGCCAGAGGGGGCACATCAAAATCTAGAGAAGCGCGGCTGATAAATGCCCGGAACTCTTAATAAGAACGAACAACATCCTGCCGACCATTAGATCAAAACCTTTAGATTTCACATTCCTAATAGTGGTGCGTAGTTGGGGGGTGGATTGCAGCCCACATGCGGTTAATGTGATTGTCTGGTACACCGGTGAGGGTCAAAACTTGCTTGGCCCTTGGGACTTATTCAACCGTGTTCCAGGACGAAATGTGTGGGATTTAAAAATGTGGGTATGAAAACTTGTTAAGAGTCTTCAGAGAGAAGGATAGCTACATTTGCTCGGACAGCAGAGCTATTCCAACGGTCCTTGAGTCTGACAAAATTTATTATGTGTTGGTGTCTGAGTATAGAGATGCCTTGGGTGCTGGTCCGAGCATAATAACTTGAATGGGTTCCGGGACACTCGGATGTTCCGGGAAACGAGGAGGCTGATCGTCTGGTACTACAGAGTTCCGCAATGCGTTCAATGGTAGTGTGTCCTGCAGGATGTCAGTAGCCATTCTGAGGAATGCATTTAATGACCGTGCCATGGATCTATGGAATGTTACTCTTGGCAAGAAACAGATGCTAGATTACTTCTGGTATGAGGCAGAGGCTAGGCTAATCTTGGAAGATCCAGCACGTTGTAGGGTGAGGGCTCTGAAAAGAAAGGACATAAGACTCATAACAGGTCTGCTCACAAGGCATCGAAGATGTGAAGACAATGCAAAGTAAGAAAACCGCTGATTATGTATACAAATATTAGAAAGCTATAAAAGGGTGGCTAGAGAAAGCTTATTTCTGACACTCAGGGTGAAGAACAAACAGAAGAAGAAGACTAGGTAATTCTCTTGACAAACAACTGACTGATTTGCCGCCCCTTCAACTATTCCTGGAGCGTGATGCATTGAGGTCTGCATAGAGACCAAATGATCTCGGTCACCTAAATGACGATAATTGCCTGAGAAAGCATATCAAAATTTGGCGGAGCGCGGCTGATAAATGTCCGGAATTCTTAATAAAAAGGGACAACATTCTGCTCACTAGGCCTTTAGATTTCACATTCCAAATAGTGGTGCGTAGTTGGAGTTGTATTTTATCGCCCACATACGGTTAATGGGATCGTCTGGTACACCGGCAGCTCCTTAGGGTCGAAGAAATTGACTTTCGCCCTTGGAACCCATTTAACCGTGTTCCGGGACGATATGTGAAAATGCAGGTATGAAAACTTGTTAAAAGTCTTCAGAGAGAAGGATATCTACATCTGCTGACCACAAAGCTGCTCTGGCGGCCCTTGATTTATTCTGTGCTGGCGACTGAGTATACAAACGTCTTGGAGATCTTGTCCGGGCATAAATGGGATGGGTTCCGAGACACTCGGAGACACTCGGAGGTTTCAGAAAACGAGGAGGCTGAGGGTCTGGTACGACAGAGTTCCGCGATGCGTTCAATGGACACTAAGCTTGTAATACATTTTGAGAAACGCAATGAATGTGCGTGCCAAGGCTCTATGGAAGATTAGTTCTGGAATGAGCCAGACACTAGGCTACTCTTGGGAAACCCAGTACTTTCTGGAAAGGGGGACATGAGGCTCGTAATCGAGCTGCTCACAGGGCATCGAATATATGAAGACAATGCAAAGCAAGAAAATAGTGGGTGAGACTGTTACGACTTGTTTCACTTTAGATGAAAATGACGGGCGACTAAAATCATATTTACAATATTTGCATAAATATAGTTTCAAATTAGCTTTTAAACATTTTTACAATTATTTTTTCATTTAGATAATTTTATTGTAACCCACCAGCTATATCTCAGCCTGACTTGCTTTTAATAATTGAATTGAATATGCAAATTTTAAAAACAAGTATTTATACTCCTGGACCATCAATTACAGGTCAGCTTCCTTTGAAGAGACTAAAGTTAGAAAGCTATGAAAGGGGGGGGGGGGGTTGAGAAAGCCTCTATCTGACACTGGATCAACTCAGGCTGAAGAAGAAGAAGACTGCGCAATTCCAAGCATGTGTATTATCTAATACAACCCCAGTATTAAAGAGTATTAAGGAGTGTCTTTGCTTTACGCTAAGTTGAATTCCAACATCACATATGCCCATTGAGGAGCACTGGAGAACTTTACGATATGAAGAATCTCATTAGTCAAATATCGTATTGAATTAGTTGCTAAAGAGCATGTACATGCAACAGCAAAAGGAAGCATTCTAAAGGTGAGAACGCATTAGGCGGTCGTGGTCCCGTCGCATCGCGAACCGTTCTCGGCTGGTCTCTCGAGATCCTTTGGAAAACATAGGAGGTGAACGCGGTGCGAGCGAGAACGTCTGGTGCGAATGCATACATTATAAAACATAGGAAGGAACTTCACCGCGCGCGGTCGAGATTAGCACAGACCGCGATGCGACGGGACCGCGACCGCCTAATGCGTTCTCTCCTTAAGGAAGCGCGATGCAAGGTAGGAATGAGATTAACCTTGAGGATATACAAAAAGTGAAATAAAAGCCTATTACAAATGAGCAAGAGAGTAGTGTAAGCTATAAGAAAAGGCAGCATGAGGAGGAGGTAGAAAAGAAGATATAAAACCTAAGATGTGGTAAAATGGGTAAGTATAGCACAAAGACATTAAGGAAGCAGTCACCGAAAAGACCACAAAAATACCAAACAGCTGCATATAAACGCATGACAAAAACCGGAAATGCAGAAAGTGTTCATATAATTATAGAACACTTCTCTAAACAACAGATCAATGGTTAATTAAACATAGTTCAGCGATATGCATGTCCGATTTTAAGATATAATGCTTGTTAACACGTCAAAGGTTGAGTGTGTTATGTTTAGCTGTCATGGCAGGATTATGTGATGATTAGCGTGATAGGAGCCACCATGCATTATATGCTTTATGTTTTGAAATTGGATTAAAACGGAAACAAGTACCTGGACAACTAGCATGCAATATAAAATCTGTCTAACGTCAGCAATAATTTAGCTAAGCGTTTATTATATGAGAATATTATATTATAATGTAGAAAGAAAGAGAAGCGGACCTATAAATAATAGTTTCAAGGATATATAATAATGTTAAAACTGTTAGACAAAGGGGCCGATAATTATCAGATGATATTCATGCTTTGGGCCAAGAATTTTCCGTGTCTGTCAGTAGTTTCTCAATCAATTGGCTAGAAGCAGCAAGATATATCTGATATGGCTTAGAATCAAAGGCCTTATTTTATAGGTGTTGGATAAGGTGTGTTGGTTATGTTAGCATCATAGAGACTAGAGAGGTGATTAAAAGTTGTTCCAATCATCTCCTGATGATGCTAACATAGTTAGCGAAACGCGCGTCGAGTGCAAAAATTATGTTTGGGTATTCTGAATAAATTAAATAAATTTCCAAAGCCCGAAAATATAAAATTTTTCTCAAAAACTAGGTCATATATTTTCTGTCGTTAAACTTTGAGTTACAACTTCGATTATCCTTAAAATCCCATCAGAAATTGCGTGCCGCACGTCCCTTCACACTATCTAACTTCGGTTGCTGTTCAAGACAAACACATCATCCTTCTAAGCCCTCCCGCTGTTATATTTGGGTTAGTTAAACATACCCAACGTGTTTGCCTTAGGCAAGCCTTAGCGGCAGGGCTAAGCCCTTCTAGGCTGGACATTGCAAGGGCTTGAAGGGGTGAATCTATTAAATTTAATTTATTATACGTACCGATGTTTGCATTGAACGTAATTATAGTAAAAATAAAAAATTTATTAATAAATTTGCCGTATATGAGGATGGAATAAGAAGTAGAAAATATTTCATAAAAATAGTTTTAATTTTCAGCTTATAAATCTAAGCTTATATCTCGTTAAATAGGCTTTATTTGATAGATTTATCAAAGTTCCTAAACGGAAAATTAATTCGTAAATATCTTACAATGTTTGGAAAAGCAATAGTAACTCAACAGGTTATTGGCACTAAAATGTCAAGAAGTATTTCCCTGCCTGGCGCTAATACTACTATATTAAAAACATATTCATGTCCTAGCGATTGAATGCTCGAAGTTACAGAGGCCTTTCCTCAAATTGCAACTTTTTATTCAAAAACTGTCTTTTCTGCACTACTCAGCGTGCCCCACTTCATGTTACGAACAAGTGATAAATAGACTCAAAGTTATCCAATGAAAATATCTCGAAAATTTGTGAGTTTTAATTTAGAGTGGCCCGAATATAAAATTTTAATTAATTAATTGGACGGTTTCAAAAGATGTAAGAAAGCGCGCGGCCAAAAGTATTGCTGTACTATATTGAAACAGCTTTAAAAATAAAAACAAGGCAAGCCCACTTTTAACTAATTGGAGTTGGGGCTTCAAGTTGACTGAGAAATTTAATTTGCTGGCAGACTGACAAAATACTACACCTCTTATTTTTTATGGCTTTTAATGGGTTGCGCTTAGAGGCCACAGACAGAAAAATTGCAAGTCACTGGAAATCGTTCAAATTCTTTGGAAATCACCGGAATTCCTTGGAATTCTTATAAATATAATGTTTTCAAAAAGTAATAATAAGCTGCCTTTGACAAACTTTTGAATTAATTAGGAGAAATTTATGTCGCGATTAGCTGACTGAAGTAATGATTCACCAATATGTATTTTAGAGATAAGAAATATTGCCATATATACAACAGAAGAAAACAAATATTATCCGTTTGTTAAAATAATATATAAAAAAAATAAAAATTACTTTTCCCAACTGCTCAACGTTTTTCTCTTTAGCTGCAATACATCAAACATCGATTATAAGAATTAGAAATTTTAAATTATACTTGTAACTTAATAAAAGAAACAAACAACAATCAAATAATAAAGCATAGGTTACATCTATAAAATATTATATTAAAAAAAAATTAAAGAAATAAATATCGGATCATAATTCAATTAACTTTAAATCACTTCTACTGTTCATTATTTACAGACCCCAGAAAAAGCAACATAGATAATAATACTGCAGACTAGAGTCGGATGTTATTACGCTCTTTCTGTCCTTCTAATGGGCGCAAAACCTTCACTCCAGCTTAGAAGGATCTGGGAGTGAATAATCCCACATCGAAAGAAAAAAATTTTAATTTTGAGAATAAAAAAAAATAATTAGATATTGAATGAATTAAAGTATATCAATGCGTAGGCTAAAACGAGTTGTCGCCGAGCGTATAAATTAGGCCCTAGCTGAAATGTCAGAGAGTAGGGGTGGGTTGATTTATTTAAGGCGCCACGCGCTTGTAGACAGCACAAGCGAGAAATACCCCAAAGTTTGAAATATGGAACTCGTTTTAGCTTAAGCTTCGCGACAATCTGCAAAACTGTAAATAGGATTATTCGTTTCAGTCAGAAGGTCATTAATATAGATGAGGAACAGAGTTGGTGAAAATATCGCGCCCTGAGACATGCCTGCGCGTTTTTGGTGTATGTATCTGAGATGTGTCGATCAACTGCAACGTGCAGAGATCGGTTCTTAAGGAAACTAGCAAGCCAGCTGCAGAGAGAGGTTGGCAGTCCGAGTGATGGCAGTTTGTTGGAGCATTCCATCATGCCAAACTCTATCGAATGCCTTCGCAGTCGCTCAAAATTCTCCGTAGTTCTCAATTGCCCTACTTCATGTATGAGTGACATAGGCTAATATATCTCCTGTCGATCTCTCGTTGCGAAAGCCGTATTGATGATCGCTGATTATTCTGTTGTTCTCGAGGTACTTGAGTAGTTGCTAATTGACTACACATTCCTTGACTTTGGAGATTATTGGAAGCAAGGCAACTGGGCGATAGTTTGAGGGCGTGGGTTTGTTGCCTTTTTTGGAACAGGTTGCACTCGAGCGACTTTTCAAGAAGATGGAAAAAATGTGTGTTCGTTGGCGCAGTTTTCTAACAAACAAAATATTTAAGTGATAAATGCTGCATGAGCCATTAGAGTTGGCGTGTTTTTGAAATTACTTTGGATTTGGATTTATATACTAAAAGTGAAACTGACCGTGAAAGTGGCTCAAGGACTGGCAAGTGTTCTTTTGTCAAAATGCATAGAATAACTATCCTGTTTTATATCGGTTTTTATTTGTATTTCTATTTTGCAAATATTGAGACTAATCGCTTCAATGACTGTGCAAGATATTTTCTGACGACCAGTAAGAGATATATCTGGAAAAGGTTTGTGTTGTCTGTAGTCCCGTATGTAGTTCTCTGGATTTAAATAACATTAAAATCTCATTCCTTGACAAACTTTGTTTTAGGAGATTTGGACATTATTTTGAAATCAAAATTAGAAATAATCTACATCTTCTGGTTCATTATCGTTTATATTTTGGGTTTCAATATCTGCATTGCATGAAGGTATATATTTTAAGAGCTGGGCGATATTATATTTCTGTTCCAAGGAATGGTATTGTCGTACTTAATGTTAATGAAACAGCATTTCGAACACCCTTTTTCCTGATTTTAATACTTTTAAATGGCTCATTTACTCCGTGCTTTACAAATACTTTTGGCTCTTTTTTAATATGTTTAAAACTGATAATTCGACTAAAGGAGAGCTTTTCTTTTTGATATAAGTTCTTTTTTACTATCTGATTCTGTGGATCTTTAAAACACAGAATATGTTTTTGCCTTAATACACTTACACCGAAAGGGCTTAGATTCTCGTATAGTTTCATACCAACCTGCTTTATTCCTTTTTCGTATTTCTCTATTAATGTGAAGTGACGATCGGAGGGTAAGGGTAAGATGACCAACAACTAAGAATCTGTGTTCTACCGATTGAAAAAAACTCTTTTTTCTATTTTGGTATCATAAAGAAGTCTTTTCGATACGCAAAGTAGTGTCGAAAAGAAGCTCTTTTCGACACTACTTTTGTTGACTGATTACTATGATATTAACAAAATTGTTCAATGCCAAGGCTCACCGTTTTGAATGGGATTCTTAATAATACAGACGTCAAAAGTGACAAGATGGACGTTCAACTTTTGATAGCGACTTGAATAAATTAATGTTTTTCATTAAAAAACGTGCAAAATAGAAAAAATAGTATAAAATACACGTTTTAAAAGACATTTAGCGCACTCGCACGTTAGGAAACTCCCCGCAAGCGGGTCGTTTCCTAATTTCGTGCCCGTGCAATAAAATATGGTCTTTTAAAACTAGTATCTTAATATACTATTTTTTACTACTAACATGATAAATCACCATTATTTACTCCATTCCTCAAATGAGAAGTAACATTTCTCACCCTAGGTAAATAATAATATTAAAAAAAACCTAGGTCAATAATGAAACGGAAACGGAAAATGTCAAAATGTCAAACTTGTTAGTTTGACAACTAGTTGTCATTTCGGATTATCTGAAAAATGAGTAGGAAATGATTAATTTCAAAATCTAATCAATTCAAATAATGATAAGGATTGTATCAGTGCTATTAGTAAAAAAATTATATACAGTATGACTCACTTTTCATGACTCCCCATAATATTCTTATTAATAATGCGATTTTGTCAAAATTTAGATGGAAAGAAGGTACTTTGTATGTATGGAGCTGTCAGGAGATTATGTTACGATATCTGTCAGTTAGATAACTGAACTTCCAGGCTACCTGATATTTCGAACTATTTGAAAAATAAGTAGAAAATGACTAATATAAAAATCAAATCGAATCAAATATGATAATATATCAGTGTTAGTAGTAAAAAAAATTCTATATATACCTCGGTTGAGAAGGCCATTAAGAAAACATCCGTTGGGAAAAAGTAGGCTTTCGACATACAGTAGTTTTAACCGAATTTTACTTAAATCTATTTTTTTGTCCTTAATTTCATTCATTCATTTTATTTTAACCTGCAATTTTATGCATCTGTTATTATGTTTGTACGTTACATTGTTTTATCTCAATGATCATTAATAAACATTTTATAGATGTTAGAAAAGAATGCCTTATATATTGGAAACTAGCTGACCCGGCGAACTTCGTACCGCTTAAGAGCCAATGAACGTCGTGTTAACTTTTAGCCTTTTAGCTATACTTAATTTATTATCAAAAATCAATACAAAACATTTATTATGTTCAGTGGTTTATTAGGATAATATATTTAAAGAAACCAAACATTCAATAAAAGTTCAAAAATCAAGTATTTCAATGGCGTGTCAGCAAGAAATTTGCTTTATTGCAGCTATGTATATTGCTGCATGGGTTGACTCAAGTTGATTCTCTTTACTGAAGCACATTGTGATATACGACATTTTTCGTTTTATTATCATGCGCATTTATTATTAGTTTATTAGGATAATATATTTAAAGAAAACGAAGATTCAAAAAAGTACAAAAATCAAGTATTTCAATGGCATGCCAGCAAGACATTTGCTTTATTGCAGCTATGTATATTGCTTCATTGGTTGACTCGGATTGATTCTCTTCACTGAAGCAGATTGTGATATACGATATTTTTCGTTTTATTCTCAGGCGCAAGAACAAATAAAGCGGATGGTTTGCCGCCACGTGAAGATGCTTGGCCTTCTGATTTGTTAATCGTCATGGCAATGAGCATGCCACGTACAATTGACTATGAGAAAAACATGCATTTTTTACATTCAGACCACAAACACTCAAGGCTTGGCCTTCTGATTTGTTAATCGTCATTGCGAATGCAAGACAAAACGTTCAGCAATGCTGAATGTTTGCCGCCAGCTGAAGTTTCTTCACATATCGCCACAGATTTGATGATTTGAGGCAAGCATTTATTTCATCTGCAGCAGTCGATCTTGGAATGACTGGCAGTGTTTGGCGGAAATCGCCAGACAATAAAATCATTGCGCCTCCAAAACATCTCGAGTCATTGCGCAGAACTTTCAATGTTCAGTCAAGTGCTTCCAATGCGCGATTGTACGCCATTGTGCATTCGTCCCAGATGATGATTTTAGATGCTCTACTAAAACTTTGGCCATTACGGAGTGTTTCGCAATGTTACATGTCGATTATTCATTAGTTTAGGTTAGTTTGGGTTACTTGAAGGTTTAACGGCAATTTTAAGGCTGAATGAGCCGTACGGCATCCTTCTAACAATGTGTCCGCTATTCCAGAAGAAGCAACTGCTACCGCAATGCCAGATCTCGCACGAATATACTGGCCAAAATCAATGACATGAGGAATGTCTTCCCAGTTCCACCGGGGGCATCCAAAAAAATAAGCCACCATTTCCATCATCAATTGCCTTCATTAATGTATTATAGACTTCCTGCTGTTGGGGGTTCAACAGGGGTACATTCGTTTGAACTGACTGGTATAATAATTCATGTCGATCATATTTATGTTCACGTTCCAATTCTCCAATAAATGCGTTATTCATTCCACTATCCTAACCTGATTAACAAACTGCCGCACATGAGGCAACACATGTCTTCGATCAAGAGCAAAGCCTGGTTATGCATCTCCTGATTCACCTCAAGATCGGGACTTCTTGAACTGACACGAATTCGATGTAAAATGTCTCCTGGCATGTTATCCTTGTATTTGTTCCACAGGTCACGTGGATTCGATGGGAAGCATGTCGAAATGATGATTGCATATAATGTGCGTATCTGACTTGAAGTTGCAGAGATAATCGTTTCAGCGATTGTCATGTCCCAATTTAGCTCTTGACATGCAGCACGAAATGTTGGGTACACTATACCATTAACAGTTCGTAATGATTGAAATGATGTTGACCCACGAAGATTCACCAGCAACAACCGCAAATAGAAGCATTCATCATTTTTCGGATGAACTGTGTAAATACGACCAAGAGCATCAGTAGAACGCACATCCGGATGGTCTGGAACCGTTGAAATTTCTTCGATGAAGCGTTCCAAGTGTAATAACGTAGCATCTCCGAGTAAAGCGACATTCGTGCAAACGGATCGCTTTGGCAAATCTCAAAAAAACTGGTCAGTGTTGTCGCTGGAACTGCACGATGAGCAACATTCGACGCGGTGAAATATACTCGTTGGCCATTCTCCAGATGCACCGCCAAATGTAAAATAGTGGGATGACGTTCGTGAATGGGGAATGAGAATATACGCCAAATCGCCTCATAGCAATTCACATATCGACCGACTTGATAGCGCGTAATTTCATCGTTGGTATTGGAGGTTTGGATACCAAAAAACCGCCATATCGCTGCCTTTCGTAACATATTTGCAGATGTATTTGATGGACTTCACCGAATTGCAACACTCAATGTTGTTGCTTTACTATCGATATTTAAGCAACACTAAATACGGATGACTGATCTACCGAATAATCTGGAATGATTGATACCAATCGATTTGACAGTTATTGTCATTTATTCTCTATAATTCTCTATTCGAGTATTTTCTATGTATTTCAATATCTTTCTAGATTTGAATATGCTTCTTTCCCACTATTGTCCGTTGAATTTATATCCTATAATGTGTAGTATGTCACTGATTTGCAGTGAACATCAAATATTACTAAAAAACTATAATCGTGCGTGACATGAGCTGTCAATTGCGAAAGATGACAGAGTTCCAAGCCTAATTTATAACTAATTTTGTGTATAATTTTTTATCTGAGAATTTTTCTGATATTTTAATAGTTATTCTTCTATTTGGGGCGGAGACAAATCCAACAAACCAAAGATGATAAAAATCGGTTCAGCCGTTCTTGAGTTATAAGTGGTGTAACTAACACGACTTTGTTTTATATATATAGAT
>MU184286.1:176258-198659 GCA_016904865.1 Pissodes strobi | reverse complement strand
TCGTAACATGAAGTGGGGCACGCTGAGTAGTGCAGAAAAGACAGTTTCTGAATGAAAAGTTGCAATTTGAGGAAAGGCCTCTGTAACTTCGAGCATTCAATCGCTAGGACATGAATATGTTTTTAAGATAGTAGTATTAGCGCCAGGCAAGGAAATACTTCTTGACGATGATGTGTTTGTTTAGTGCCAATAACCTGTTGAATTACTATTGCTTTTCCAAACATTGTACAGATATTTACGGATTCATTTTCCGTTTAGGAACTTTGATAAATCTATCAAATAAAGCCTATTTAACGAGATATAAGCTTAGGTTTATGAGCTGAAAATAAAAACTTTAACTATTTTTATGAAATATTTTTCACTTCTTATTCTATTCTCATATAAGGCAAATTTCTTAATATAATTTTTATTTTTACTATAATTATATTCAGTGCAAATATCGTTACGTCTAATAAATTAAATTTAATAGATTCACCCCTTCAAGCCCTTGCAATGTCCAGCCTAGAAGGGCTTAGCCCTGCCGCTAAGGCTTGCCTAAGGCAAACACGTTGGGTATGTTTAACTAACCCAAATATAACAGCGGGAGGGCTTAGAAGGATGATGTGTTTGTCTTGAACAGCAACCGAAGTTAGATAGTGTGAAGGGACGTGCGGCACGCAATTTCTGATGGGATTTTAAGGATAATCGAAGTTGTAACTCAAAGTTTATCGACAGAAAATATATGAACTAGTTTTTGAGAAAAATTTTATATTTTTGGGCTTTGGAAATTTCGGCAACACAGTTTTATTCACAATACCCAAACATAATTTTTGCACTCGACGCGCGTTTCGCTAACCATGTTAGCATCATCAGGAGATGATTGGAACAACTTTTAATCATCTCTCTAGTCTCTATGATGCTAACATAACCAATACACCTTATCCAACACCTATAAAATAAGGCCTTTGATTCTAAGCCATATCAGATATATCTTGCTGCTTTTAGCCAATTGATTGAGAAACTACTGACAGACACGGAAAATTCTTGATCCAAAGCATGAATATCATCTGATAATTATCGGCCCCTTTGTTTAGCAGTTTTAACATTATTATATATCCTTGAAAATATTATTTATAGGTCCGCTTCTCTTTCTTTCTACATTATAATATAATATTCTCATATAATAAACGCTTAGCTAAATTATTGCTGACGTTAGATAGATTCCATATTGCATGCTAGTTGTCCAGGTAAACTTGTTTCCGTTTTAATCCAATTTCAAAACATAAAGCATATAATGCATGGTGGCTCCTATCACGCTAATCATCACATAATCCTGCCATGACAGCTAAACATAACACACTCAACCTTTGACGTGTTAACAAGCATTATATCTTAAAATCGGACATGCATATCGCTGAACTATGTTTAATTAACCATTGATCTGTTGTTTAGAGAAGTGTTCTATAATTATATGGACACGTTCTGCATTTCCGGTTTTTGTCATGCGTTTATATGCAGCTGTTTGCTATTTTTTGTGGTCTTTTTGGTGACTGCTTCCTTAATGTCTTTGTGTTATACTTACCTATTTTACCACATCTTAGGTTTTATATCTTCTTTTCTACATCTCCTCCTCATGCTGCCTTTTCTTATACCCTACACTACTCTCTTGTTCATTTGTAACTGGCTTTTATTTCACTTTTTGTATATCCTCAAGGTTAATCTGATTCCTACCTTGCATCGCGCTTCCTTAGAATGCTTCCTTTTGCTGTTGCATGTACATGCTCTTTAGCAACTAATTCAATACGATATTTGACTAATGAAATTCTTAATATCGTAAGGTTCTCCAGTGCTCTTCAACAATAGTGCAATGATAGGCATATGTGATGTTGGAATTCAACTTAGCGTAGAGCAAAGACACTCCTTAATACTCTTTAATACTGGGGTTGTATTAGATAATACACATGCTTGGAATTGCGCAGTCTTCTTCTTCTTCTTCTTCTTCTTCTTCTCTTTCTTCAGCCTGAGTAGATCCAGTGTCAGATAGAGACTTTCTCAAATCTCCCGTTTCATAGCTTTCTAACTTTAGTCTATTCAAAGGAAGCTGCCCTGTAATTGATGGTCCACGAGTATAAATACTTGTTTTTAAAATTTGCATATTCAAGCGTTATTAAAAGCAACTCAGGTTAAGATGTAGCTTATAAATGAGAAGGGGTGGGTTACAATAAAATTATCTAGATGAAAAAATAATTGTAAAAATGTTTAAAAGTTTTTGAAAGTAGTTTTATGCAAATATTATAAAGATGATTTTAGTCGCCCGTCATTTTCATCTAAAGTGAAACAAGTCGTAACAGTCTCACCCACTATTTTCTTGCTTTGCATTGTCTTCATATAGTCGATGCCCTGTGAGCAGCTCTATTACGAGCCTCATGTCCCCCTTTCCAGAAAGTACTGGGTTTCCCAAGAGTAGCCTAGTATCTGGCTCATTCCAGAACTAATCTTCCATAGAGCCTTGGCACGCACATTCATTGCGTTTCTCAAAATGTATTACAAGCTTAGTGTCCATTGAACGCATCGCAGAGCTCTGTCGTACCAGACCTCCAGTTTTCTGGAACCTCCGAGTGTCTCCGAGTGTCTCGGAACCCATCCCATTTATGCCCGGACAAGGTCTCCAAGACGTTTGTATACTCAGTCGCCAGCACAGAATAAATCAAGGGCCGCCAGAGCAGCTTTGTGGTCAGCAGATGTAGATATCCTTCTCTCTGAAGACTTTTAACAAGTTCTCATACCCGCATTTTCACATATCGTCCCGGAACACGGTTAAATGGGTTCCAAGGGCGAAAGTCAATTTCTTCGACCCTAAGGAGCTGCCGCTGTACCAGACGATCCCATTAACCGTATGGGAGCGATAACATACAACTCCAACTACGCACCACTATTTGGAATATGAAATCTAAAGCCTAGAGAGCAGAATTTTGTTCCTTTTCTTTAAGAATTCCGGACATTTATCAGCCGCGCTCCGCCAAATTTTGATATGCTTCCTCAGGCAATTATCGTCATTTAGGTGACCGAGATCTTTTAGTCTCTATGCAGACCTCAATGCATCACGCTCCAGGAATAGTTGAAGGGGCGGCAAATCAGTCAGTTGTTTGTCAAGAGAATTACCTAGTCTTCTTCTTCTTCTTCTGTTTGTTCTTCACCCTGAGTGTCAGAAATAAGCTTTCTCTAGCCACCCTTTCATAGCTTTCTAATATTTGTATATATAATTAGCTGTTTTCTTGCTTTGTGTTGTCTTCATATCTTCGATGCCTTGTGAGCAGCCCTGTTATGAGTCTTAAGTCCTTTCTTTTGAAAGCCAAAGATGCCCTCGCCCTACAACATGCTGGATCTTCCAAGATTAGCCTAGCCTCTGCGTCATGCCAGGAGTAATCAATCTTGCGTCTGTTTCTTGCCAAGAGTAATATTCCATGGATCCTTGGCACGCTCCCTAACAGCATTTCTCAGAATGGCTGCTGACATCCTGCAGGACACACATATTACCATTGAATGCATTGCGGGACTCTGTAGTACCAGACGATCATCCTCCTCGTTTCCCGGAACTTACGAGTGTCACGGAACCCATTCAAGCTATTATGCTCGGACTAGCCTCCAAGGCGTCTTTATACTCATACACCAGCGCATAATACATTTTGTCAGACTTAAGGGCTGTCGGAACAGCTCTGCTATCTGAACAAATATAGATATCTTTCTCTCTTTCATACCCACATTTTTGGATCCCACACATTTCGCCCTGGAACACGATTGAATAAGTCCCAAGGACAAAGCAAGTTTTGACCCTCGCTGGTGTACAAGACGATCACATTAACCGCATGTGGGCTGCAATCCATCCCCAACTACGCACCACTTTTAGGAATGTGAAATCTAAAGGTCTTGTTGATCTAATGTTGGGCAGGATGTTTCCGGGTATTCATCAGCCGCGCTTCTCTAGATTTTGATGTGCCCCCTCTGGCAATTATTATGGTCCTTTAGGTGACCGAGATCTTTTGATCTGTATGGAGCTTCACCCTCCAGGAATAGGTGGAAGGGCGGCAAATCAGTCAAGAGAATTACCCAGTCTCCTTTTTCTTCTGTTTCCTCTTCACCCTGAGTTGATCTGGTGTCGGAAATAAGCTTTCTTTAACCACCCTTTCAAAGCTTTCTAATATCTGTACACTCTCATCCGCTGTTTTCTTGCTTTGCATTGTCTTCATATATGAGCAGCCCTGTTACGAGCTTTATATCCCCCTTTTCAGAGCCAAAAAGGCCCTCACCCTACAAAGTGCTGGATCTTCCAAGAGTAGCCTAGCGTTTGCCTCATGCCAGTAGTAATCTTCCACATATTTTTGACACGCTTATTCATTGCATTCCTCAAAATGGCTGCTGACATCCTGCAGGACACACTTATTTCAAGCTTAGGTTTCATTGAGCGCATTGCGAAACACTGTCGTACAACACGATCAGCATCCTTGTTTTCAGAACATCCGAGTGTCGTGGAACCCATTCAAGACTGACGCTATTATGCCCGGCCAAAGCTCCCAAGACATCCCTTTACTCAGACATTAGCGGAGAATAAATCTTATCAAGTTCAAGGGCTATCGGAGCATCTCTATAGATATCCTTCCCATTGAAGACTCTTAACAATTTATCCCACCCGCATTTTTTAGGTAGAACACATTTCATCCTGGAACGAGCGAAACAAGTTTCGACCCTATACAGCCGCCGCGCCGGTGTACCAGACGATCTCATTAACCATATTATGTAGACTGCAATCCGCCCCCAACTGCGAACAACTATTAGGAATGTGAAATCTGAGGGTCTATTTGATCTCATGGTGGTCAGAATGTTGGTCGTTCTCATTAAGAGTCCCTGTCATTCTCTAAATTTTGAAGCACCCCTTAGGCTTTTATTGTCCTTTAGGTGACCACGATATTTTAGTCTGTATGCAAACCTCAACAAACTCTAGGAATAGGTGGAGTGGCGGCAAATCAGTCAGCTTCTCAGGAATCCTGGTGGTGGGCCCTCATTATAGCGCCTACAATTTCCGCGCAAGCCAGTTTCTAAATTATGTGTAACTGAGCCCTTGCCGCGTCCATTTGCGTTCGGGTTCAGTCAGGAGCATTATTTGTCTTGTCATTTTTCTTTGCCAAGAGCTACTTTTTTAGTCTTCAAGTTTCCATATATGTTTATGTGTGATATTGCCCCGCCCTCAATATTTTTGATAATGATTATATCTCGAGTCATCAAGATTCTACGTTTTTCCAATAACGTTCCAGCACTTTTTAAGACAGAGCATGAAACTTGCCACTTAATTACTTTTCGCTTGATGTCCATATCCAGCTCAGTATGCCATCATCCCAAATTATGTGGAACTGAGCCCTTGTCGCGTCCATTTGCGGTCGGGTTTAGTCAGGAGCAGTATTTGTCTTGTCATTCTTCTTTGCCAAGAGCTACTTTTTTAGTCTTCAGGTTTCCATATATGTTTATGGTGATATTGCGCCATCCTCAATATTTTTGAAAATGATTATATCCCGAGCCATCAAGATTCTACGTTTCTTCAATAACGTCCCAGCACTTTTTAAGACAGAGCATGAAACTTGCCACTTTGCATTGCCTTAATAAACCTAATTACTTTTAGCTTGATGTCCATATCCAGCTCAGTATGCCATCATCCCAAATTATGTGGAACTGAGCCCTTGTCGCGTCCATTTGCGGTCGGGTTTAGTCAGGAGCAGTATTTGTCTTGTCATTCTTCTTTGCCAAGAGCTACTTTTTTAGTCTTCAGGTTTCCATATATGTTTATGGTGATATTGCGCCATCCTCAATATTTTTGATAATGATTATATCCCGAGCCATCAAGATTCTACGTTTTTTCAATAACGTCCCAGCACTTTTTAAGACAGAGCATGAAACTTGCCACTTTGCATTGCCTTAATAAACCTAATTACTTTTAGCTTGATGTCCATATCCAGCTCAGTATGCCTTCATGCCTATAATGTATATGTATGGTGTATATATTTTCCGTTAATGTTGCAGAACCATTTACATCCAGGCTGCTAATTTTCTGATTAAAGTAAATACAATTATTCCTGGATTCCTTCGATACGAATCATCCACTTTCTTCTGTGCACAGGGATTTAAACTTATCATCTTCTGCTTTGTGTGCAGATTTTTTATATATATGGATTTTATTGTTATCAATATTCTCTATAATCGTTATCAGTTTGCTCTAAAATTGGCAGACATCACATTGAAGGTCCTGAACCTGTTACTCCTGTTTACTTTAAGAGCCCCAACAAATTTACTAGAAAGTAAAAAATGTCATCTCCTAGTTTATGACTCCCTTTCCAACTATGCAAGTTTTAGTTAGCATTAATTAAAAGCCGCTATTTCTTAAGGTATACGAGGCCTTGTTGCATTGTCAGAAAACAGTATTACTTCAGGGAAGTTTAGCAGCAAAGTATATTATTGTGTCGCTAGTTTGGCTTCGTCCGCAACATTCTCCAACATACAAGAGTAATTCTGATGTAGCAATGCACCGTTTTATTACCCAAATGGGGGTGCATAAGTGCTGTGACATTATCGTCCCTTATTTATATGGCCCCAGTGGAGCTGGCCCAAGATTGTGTCCTGAATTTATGGAGGAGTAAAGAACGTGTTAAAGAAAGCTTAAATTATGGCAATTGTGTGGTGAAAAGGTCTCCTAGATAAGAGCCAAATTTAATAGTTCCTCGGCGGAACGGAATTAATTTTAAATGTTGGCTATTGTTGCCGCGGAACACTGAAATAGCGTTCTAAATTTCCTGGAGGAAGCTTATAGCAATGTACGTCTCACGACAAAAAATATCATTTTATGGAAATCCATGAATCTTGTAGGTTATATAACAACACAAATGGCTCTATCTAAGCAGGAAATGTATGAACTTAAACGGGAATATTTTATGTAAATGGAGTAGAAAAAGTAAATGAAGGTAGTGGCCTGCGCGGCCGAATTTTCCAGGCCCGGCTCGTCCCGGCTCGGGTACGAGAATCAGTCACTATATATAGCCCAGCCCAAGTATGCCCGACTTGAGTTTAACTGTTATGTCCGGCCCGATCCGATTCTATTTTATAACACCTTTTAGGTATTTTATAACACCAATTATTATGAGTGGGATTACTGGCGGCGTTCCTCCTTGAGCTGGGGTTGTATATCAGATGGAATAACGACTCGCTTAATTCGAAACAAACTGTAGGCATATTGGTCTTCAGATACAGGAAGGAATACACTTAGAATGGCGACTATGTTTGAATACAATTCACTAGAATAGCGTAGAACGCATGACCATTCGATGAGGACTGACCGGACTCGACCTATTCGGCTGCCTTGAGTTTACTTTTAGTTTAAATTGTTATGAGCGTTTTGATTCGTTTCAGTTATATTGGTATGCTTTAATTAGCTTTCACTTTTATCTATGGTTCACTTTACTTTTTACTTTACGTTTTTCTTTACTTTTACACTGACGTAACTTTAGGGGAGGTTTGACCTTGGTTCCCAGAGAAGCGTTTGGCCTTAATTAAAAGGGAACTACTTAACCAGAAAGTCAAGATCGGGAGGTTGATCTTGGTTACCAGAAAAGCATTTGGCCTTAATTAAAAAGGAGCTACTCAACCAGATAAGTTGTCGTCTACTTGATTTGTCCGTTCTTTTATAAAAAAATTTGTTGATATTTGACTGATTGTTTTTAAAACATGTTTAGATAATACTCATAATATTTGATCCTTCAATGTCAAGTATCAAGTTCAAACATTAAACTGAGTGTTCTTTTGTTATTACGCTTTCTAGTTTACAATATATTCTGTAACACGAGCTCGTATATTAAAGGTGCAATAAAACTCTTAGATCCAAAACGGTGGTCTCAAAGCACAATATGAAAATGTTGGATGGCACATTTATTAGTATTTATTTCCCTATTACATGTCCTTGTCTTCTTTAAAATTGATTTTCAAAGGAAAGCAAATATAGCATGTTAATCGTCGAGATGTGATCTTCGATTAGCTGAAAATAAATGGGTCGTAATCGTCAGTCAAACTGAATGTCAGCTTGACCAAATTATTCGCCCGCTGAATAAAGTCTATGAATACGCTGAATGCTTAAACCCTTTATTTGACTACAAAACCTATTATTTGCCTTGACAAAAAGCCTTTCTGTGCCAGCTCCACATAACATACACCATTGTAACAGAAGATTAAATGGGTTTTTTGCTTAATATTCTATTCACTTGGAATAATAATGGCTAGAACGTTTAGTGGAAAATGGCGTGAGAAACGTAATGCGATTAGACTCTTCATAAGTAATCGTGATACTGATATTCCTCTTTGTTTGTGCCTCATTAATTCTTCCCACCGTTTTATATTTTTAGGGAACTTGTATACGTTATAAGTATAAAATAGTACAAAATGATATATTTGGTAATAATGGAAAGGTTATAGCATTAATGTCCTGATAATTTGTATACATCCTGTGGCATGCATTCAAAAATTAACGGCAGCTAATGAAATTAGGAACAAGAAATACAAAGCGTTTCACAATTCTATTATTATCAATTTCTAGTTGATAGTTACATTAACCCTAGAGCCAATTTTATGAGATTTTCCGAGTTTAGTAACCGACCGTTGACACACAAGTTTATGGGCCAATTAAAATGAACTACAGACTATTGTCTATCATATTTCGCCCTTCGACGTTAGTCTCACGGGAGAGGATTAAGTTATGACCGCAATTTGACAATAATTCCTTTATCGCCCAAGCCAATATCCTGAGACAAGGGGAAATTGAGTTTGGTTAACTTCAGTTACCGGGCGGCCGATAAATCATCATATAAATGGAAAAAGTTTGTGCGAAATTGTAAACAATCTGCAAGAAACCGGTCATGTTCAAAAGATACGAAAATTAATTTAATTTCAAAGTACAATACATTACCTTTTTCAAAAATATAAGATCACAAACTTAGAGCTTGGTGCAGTTGTATCCACAATCTCAACGCGCATTCTGTTAGCAATGTTAGCATCATTAGGAGATGTATAATCATGTTCTGATGATGCTAACATGGTTAGCGTATTGTGCACGTGGTACTGCATTTTGCCAAATGTTCGAAACCCCAATTTGGACCTGAGAAATTGCAGAAATACGAAGAAGAGAATGGGTGCAAAATGTATATTCGATAAATTAAAAAAAGTATTTTCATATCGAATTTTATGGATATTTTGTTTATTTTCTACCAACGAGCAGTAGGTATTTGGTGGAAATTAATGCCAAAATATAATTTTTTAATATTCAATTTAACATTAAAATTTCCAAACGGAATCACAAAAATAAACTTAAAAATTGACCAAAATTTATAAGCAATAATTAGCTATGCTTGAACCTTAATCTTCTCGAATTGAGGTCTTTCTCTCATAGAAATCGTGTCAAACGTTGGGGTTCAACGCTATCACGGTGGGGGCATGTGGGAACCACTAAAACATTTAACCTAAAAATTAATTATCACCCTATCCTAAGCTTGAACTCTAAACATTCAAGATAAATTATAAACAAAGCGAGCGAGCAACTATGAACCTTAATGTTGCAATGGTCTGCACTGTTCGGTAGGAGGACACTCTTCTATGACATATGCACTACTGAGGGGTCCTTAGGAACCACAATAATCATTTTAAAAAACTTTTAGCCAGGAATTCTTTAGGTGCCCTACGGTACTTTAATCTACAAAAAAAACTTGAGATTTTTTGCAACATTAATTATTGCAAATGTGCAATGAATATATGTCACGGTGGATGGTAGTTGTCCTATCCACGTTGGCGTAGCATAATATGGCACACCTTTTTCTCTTGCTTTTTCAGGAGGTGTTGGAAGTGGGACTCGCTACTTCGAGTAGTTCAGCAGTGAGGATTCATAGTATTTATGGGCACCTTTTTGTTGGCCATTCTGAGCTGCGGATTTATTATTAATTAATAACTTCCCAAGAGTTCTGATAAATTGGCGTTTATGCAAGTTGATACTATGCTCGAGAATTTACACCCGCAATGTTCAATACAGAAAAAAATTGCCATTGTCCAAGGGCTGGTTCTTTTCTTGACACCGAATATAACGCACATTTTGTGTCTAAAGCGTCAACTCCGAATTTTGTTTCGTTGACAATATTACGAGTACTACTTGAATAGATTACTATGGTACTTAAAGAAGTAAATCCAAATGCTGATTTCCCCTTTTTAGATTCGGCAAAAATTCAAGTGGTGTAGATTCTTTATTTTTTCTTAAAGTCATTGATAAGTTCCACTGAACTGTATCAGTTAATCCCTTGGAACCTTTAACACACTCCACAAGCCTAAGAACCACTCTTATCGGATTGGCTAATGTTTTAGTGTCAGCCTCCTGCAATTTAATTCCATATTTGGCAGGCTTGCTGTGAATCCACCCCTTCCTCGAAACGGTACCAGCATTTCGGCTACAGTTAGGTAAATTTCCGGCGAATAACATGACTTTGTTCTACCTACAAATTCATCAAATAATTTCGACACAGCGGCTAATTCATCAGTTTTTACTCTTCCTTTTCGGGTTTTGACGTCAAATCTGAGACAGCCCATACCCATAGTGATATCCAATAGAACGGAAGTCTTCATGACCAGATCCGTCGTGATAAATTAAAAATACAACAGACCCAAAAAACGAGTTTATTTCAGGCATATTGGCGTCTAAATTTTGTACACCTTTGTCTCGAGGAGATTATCTTCAAATGGGTTAAATCTACTATCTTTCATATCGTCTCATTGGCAATCAATTGACTCCAAGCATCTACGGACTCACTGATGGGATTATTACGAGCAGGACCAGCAAGGCTAAGATGGTAACGAAATTATGAGTAGGAGCCCTACCTCTAATAGCTGCTGCTTTTGACCATTTGGTACTATATTATCTATACCAGCTATTCCTGATTGGCCAAACTGAGACTCGGAATTGCTCTGCTTTGGAATTGTGATCACTTTATATTTCAGTGTTCTCTTCATTCTCGTCACTTTCTTCAGCCAATTTTACTAGTTCCTCTGGAAGAGCTTTTCTATCTGGCACATTTACGGATGCACTTATCTCACTAGGAGTCATTTTCGCTTGAGTCTTCCGCATATTCCCAAAAGACTCAAGACATAAAAATATTTTTAACTCATTTAATGAAAAACTGGATGCCATTGTTTTGCATTTACTGACTACACAATCACCACATTTTATATGTATTAGCTAATACTTTCTGGACCCTTGTCTCTTCTGATAGGAAATAGATAAACACCAGCTGACTGCCAGCCTTTCTCTGCAGATAGCTTGCCAGTTTCCTTAAGAACCGATCTCTGCACGTTGCAGTTGATGGACATGTCTCAGACACATTCACCATTAATGAGGGAGTGCCTCAGGGTGCAATACTTTCACCAACTATGTTCCTCATCTATATTAATGGCCTGCTGACTGACACCCATAATCCTGTTTACAGATTTTCAGATAACAGTACGCTTGTCTTCCAATTTAGATCAGAAAAATCTTTACCAGCGACTGAGACAGGAGCACTGAGACAGGAGCAAAATACAGCAAATAATCCAGATCTCGGTAGGGTTAGAACTTGGGGCAAGAGAAATTTGGTCCAGTTGAATGCAGAAAAAACCCAAACGAGCAGGTTTACCAAGGAAGCCAATACGGCGGGCCCTAACACATTACGGCAGGATCGACCATTCCTTCATCCTCGCCAATCGGATTATTGGGTGTCTCGGTCACAGCAATATGTCCTGGCATGACCACGTTACCACCATCGCAAAATCAGCTTCGCAGAAGCTTGGTGCGCTATTCCGCAACAAAAAACTGTATTCACCGCAGCAGCTGCTCTTGCGACACAAAGCGCAAATAAGACCGTGATTAGAATATTGCTCACACATCTGGGGTGCGGCACCAAAGCACACCCTAAAGCTGCAGAAGATAGCTGTGCGTCTTGTCGGCAACCCAGACTTGACCCGTGATTTGGATAGTCTGGAACACCGTAGACATGTCTCCGAGATATCCCTCTTTTACAGACATTTTCATGACAGATATTCCCAGGATTTGGTCCGCCTCATCCTGTCCCCAGCAAAGCCTGTCAGACGGTGAGGGCAGACAACAGAAGCGCACCTGTTCTTTGTACAACTGGAAACACCTCGAACATCGCTTTACAAGGATTTCTTTGTCTGGCGCACTGCATCGCTGTGGAACTCACTGCCAGGACATCTCTTTCCCCCAAATTACAACCCACAGCTATTCAAGAACCGTGTCAATCAACATCTTCGCACACACACCGCTCATCGAGTGCCATAGGATCTCCCTTTAGTGTGGTGTGTCATTGCATAAAAAATCCAAGCTTATTTAAAAACATGATGGATCTTCAGAAGCCTGCAGATTTCAATGGTGAAAAGTGCTCAAATAAATGAAGGTGACATTACACTTCTTCAGGTGGTTTAATTTTTTCTACCAAATTGGAATGATGTTCTGCATCAAGTTGGGGATAAGGATTAATAGACTGCCCATTCTATATTAGTTCTGTTTTCCTATTCCTGCTTTCATTAACGAAGAAATATCCAAAAAAATAATGAGGATGGATTGCAAGTTTATTAATTTTGGTAATCAACTTTGTTTTTTTCTGCTGATACTTTGGTGCATTTAGAGATTGTAGATCTTAGAGTAATGTTCCAAAATCCTAGCTCTTCTTGACAGTTGTGGGATAAGGAACCGTTCGTCAGCTGTAATGTTATCAACTCTTTTTGACAGTAGCAGTACAAGAAATGGAACGGGACAAAAGTCTAGTTTTTGGCTATTTGCTCGCTTTTGGTTACCATTTACTTGATGGCAATTCTCTGAGTTGTTTTTGAAAATATTGTTTCATACTCAATTCTTACTTTAATGTTTCCTTCTGTTTCACTAAGGGATAGTATACTGATCGATCTATAGATATCCCCAGATTATGGCTGATGCATAACATTACCTTCAAAATGAAAGTTGTTGAAAGTATTTTTCAAGAAGCTTTAAAGCAAGTCGATTTCTAAAGCGGGAGTAAACATGTAGATATGCTTTGCTCTACAATTATTAGGGAAGATGAATGTTGTAAGATCCTGATGATATGCTAGATTATATAGAGCTGTTAATTATTTCTCTGGATACCATTGACGACAGTTCGACCGTCTACCCAGAAGACGATGTTTCTCTTATGTTCAATGCTAAATTGTTAGATGAAAAACTGTTGCAAAAAAGCCTTAGGGCTAAAATATAGGCATTTAATAAATTCCGATTCACAAACAGTATATGGTTTTTGACATAACATAAACATTTCACTTTTCAAGTACATTTTTGATAATAAAAATATCAGGTCGATTAATTAACGTTCAAAATAATAAAACAGCAAAAGTTAGCGGACCGAATATTGTATTTAAATACGGTTAAATATAACAATAATATTGAACATTTAAATGATTATTTAGCTGGTTTATTGGGATTGGCTTATTTATTAAACAATTCAAACAACTGTACGCATTTGACTGATGTAGGGAATAAATATGGAAATATTTGTTTTTTTCTGCAATTGGTAATACCCTAATTCTCGCAAAATAATTAAAATTCTGACACCTTTAGAGCTACATTATTAGGAAAATTAGAGCATGGTAGTCTCTTTAATTTCCCTGAGGACATTTGGGTCGAGGAATCTAAATCTATATTGGTTAACCTTTTCCGTGTCTATAGAAAAAGGAAAAATTGTTAGTCAAATTTACATTGATGATATTTAGTGATTATTATCATTGACAATGGTAAGAATTCAGTAATTGGAAAAATTGGGTAAAAGAACTCACTTAGTGGAAACATATTAATAAAATGCATCCCAGGAAACACAAAACCGTGATTTTATTTATGGTAATGACACACACACTAAATGGGAGATCCTATGGCACTTGACGAGCGGTGTGTGTGCGAAGATGTTGATTGACACAGTTCTTGAATAGCTGTAGGTAGTCATTTTGGGGAAACAGATGTCCTGAGAGTGAGTTCCACAGCGATACAGTGCGTCAGACAAAGAGTCCCTGTAATACGATATGCTAGGTGTTTCCAGTTGTACAATCAAAGTGTGCACTCTTGCCGTCTATCGTGACTGTCTGACAGGCGTTGGGGATGCGGGATGAGGCTTGCCAAATCCTGGGAAAATATCTGTAAAACAGGTATATCTCGGCCACATGGCTGCGGTATTCCAGACTATCAAGATTCTGAGTAAGCCCCGTGTCGCCGACGAGACGCACAGCTCTCTTCTGAATGGAATCCAGCAGCTTTTAGGTGTGCTTTGGTGCGGTACCCCAGATGTGAGAACAATATTCTAAGCACTGTCTCATTTGGGCTTCATAGAGCAAGAGTAGTTGCTGCGGTGTATACAGTTTTTTTTTATAGCAAAATACCGCACCGAGCTTCTGCGAGGATGATTTTGCGATGTTAGCAACGTGGACAGGCAAGGACATATCGCTATTGACCGAGACACCCAGTATTTCGATTGACGAGGATGAAGGAAGGGTCGATCCTGCCATAATGATATCAGGGCCCGCCGTATTGGCTTTCTTGGTAAATGTGGCTGCTTGGGTTTTTGCTGCATTGAACTGGACCAAATTTCTGTAGTCCCAGGTTCGAACTTTCTCCAGTCCTTAATTAATTATTGTATGCGCGTCATGCTCAGATATGTAATATAACGCTCCTTCTACTGGCACGTTCCCGTATAGGTAGAAGGCTGAAATTTTCAGCGGATGTAGCCGGGGTAAAAAGAAGATCTTGGACGAAAACGACCAGGGGAGGGGGGAGAAGGAAAAACTTAAGTAATTAATTTCGGGAGAACGTGGTCGAAATTTTTATGGTAGGTGCATCCCATGGGGGCCACCTTAGACCATACGAGGGGAACCGGAGCTCTAATTTAAGAGGGGATTTTGGGGGAAAACCGTTTTTCGCCCGTATCTCTGCAATGAAGGCTCGGATCGAAAGTCTGACAAACGATGACCCCGTTTGTTGAAGTTTTCACTTCTGTCGTGTGGTTTTAAGCACACACCAATTTTTTAAAAAGAAAAACTGCATATTATGCGTATTATTGGCCGCCCGAATAGTTTAGAGATCCCAAACTGAACGCTGAAAGTACGCATAGATTTTATTTAAGAATTTATTCAAATTCACCTTCGTACCGATAACAGTTGAATGGTTCCGGTCCTGCATCTGCAGTCAAAATCGCGCGACTCTTCGAAAAATTCGTAGCATCTGGAACAGGGAATCTTTTTATCCAACTTTTTGTTTCCGTTGTTTTTTTGTCATTTGTTGTTCCAGTTTATTTTTTTTTGTATGGCAACTCTGTCAGAATTTTTTCTCTCTTTCCCTTCCATTTTTTCACCTTTTTATTTGCATTAGGAACCAAATTAGAATTTCTCACCTTAAAAAAACTCCCTGTTACCCAATTTTCTGCGAAAATATTATTTTATGATAACCAGTTATTTAAGAAAAAAACGAACGGAAAAATTGAGGGACCTAATGAGGAACCATTTGCTATGCCTTAGCTATTCTTCGGCTTTTGGGTTATGGAGGACTTGGTTAAGTTGTGTAGCTAATCGATCACGCATCCGAGAAAGACGCTTTATTGTCTACAACCATAGTGAGGCGGTGAGTTAAGAGGTAAGCGTCTAGAGAGGTGAGCCGAGTGATGCGCTTCACCATAATGGGGAGTGATACTCGCAGTGCACGGCGCGATGCATGTGGCCACTCGTCAATCAGTACCAAAATACTCTCAAAGAAGGTTCGATTGTTTTTGTTAAAGAAATGTAGCCATTTTAAATTGAAATATCTACAACATAATGACTGACTTGATTCGGCGTAGACGACAATGCTTAATGCATCCCATGAATTGGAACCGTGTGGCAAATGGCGAATCAGCATATGTCCACGAAAATGGGAAAAATAATACATAAACGTGTTCAATTTCCTTGTTCAAGAGCATATCGCCAGGCAGTTTTGCTACGAGTAAAGCCGATGTCCACTTCGAGCACACTAGACCGCCTGAAAATCCAAATGCTTTAATTACACGCTGCCCACCTCGCGGTACTTCTTACCTCGCCGCTTCACTAATAGGATATTCGATAGGTCACTGTTGATTTGCTTAGAAGGAGGTTCACCTCTCGCCGCTACTCTTATCTTACCCCTTAGCTGACCGCCCACCATGGTCGCACCCTCCCAAAAACCATGCACTTCATCCAAGCCGTGCGCACTCCAACTACGCTCACGGACAAACTATTGCATTTTTCCTAATTAGAAGTTATAACCAAAATCAGGCTATTTTACTAATTGCTTAACGAATCTGTGTAAATCTTCAATATGTAATTTATTTAATTATTTATAACGTAAAACAGTCCCATGTAACATGTAACAGATTTAGCAACAGAAATCACAAAAGTTTTAAAGAAAAAAAATGCAATATTTTTGTCCGTGAGTATATTATTAATTATTCTTTAACAATAACTTCTGTAATGATGATGTTGTCCATTTTTGGTGCTTTTATTGTTTTTGAACCTCTTTTATCCTTCCGGCATTTACGTTGCGATGTTTTTCTTTTTCCCAAATAATCTAAGTATCCAATCATCTGTTGTTTTGCTGGTAGGGGCTGGGCGTATTTCTTTTCTTGGTTAAGAGATTTAAAAAACTGTTCTTGACTGGTTTTAAATAGTTGTTTTTGTTTATATTGCTTTCCTATTATTCCATATCTGTCAATTTTTGTCGCAGTGATTCTTACTCTTTGTTCAGGTTCCGAAGAAAGGTAAGCAAGGCATGCCCACAAACTATCGCCCAATTGCCTTGCTTCTAATAATCTCCAAGGTCATAGAACGTGTAATCAACTAGCAACTACTCAAGCACCTTGAGACCAACAGATTAATTACCTATAACCAATACCGCCTTCACAAAGAGAAATCAACAGGAGATATATTGGCCTATGTCACTCATATATGGAGTAAAGCAATTGAGAACTACGGAGAATCTCAGGCGAATGCGTTGGATATTTCGAAGGCATTCGACAGAGTTTGGTATGATGGACTGCTCAACAAACTGCTGTCCTTCGGACTGTCAACCTCTCTATATCAGTTTCCTTAAGAACCGATCTCTGCACATTGCAGTTGATGGACACATCTCAGACACTTTCACCATTAACGCGGGCGTGCCTCTAGGTCAACTTCAACAACTCCATTTGTCATCCATATTAATGATCTGTTGACCGAAACTAATAATCCTGTTTACAATTTTGCCTCTCAATCTAGATCGGAAAAGACTTTAACAGCGACTGAGACGTATCACCGCAGATAGGAGCAGATTACAGCAATTAATCAAGATCTGGAGAGGATATTAACTTGGGGTGACAGAAATTTGGTCCAGTTCAATACAGCAAGAAACCAAGTAGACACGTTTACCAAGAAAGCCAAAAGGGCGGGCCCGGACATCATTATAGCAGGATCGACCATTCCTTCATCCTCGTCAATCAGACTACAAGGTGTCTCTGTCAAGATCAATATATTCTGGCATGACCACGTTGCTAACATCGCAAAATCAGCTTCGCGGAAGCATGGTGCAATGTTTAGAGCAAAAAACTGCATACACCGCTGCAGCTGCTCTTGCTCTGCAAAGACCGTGCTTAGAATATTGCTTACACATCTGGGGTGCCGGCCGCACTGAAGCACACCCTAAAACTGCTCGATGGCAATATTGGGCCCGCCTCATGCCGCCTCCAGCAACGCCTGTCAGACAGTCGGGACAGACGGTAAGAGCACACCCATCCGTTGTACAACTGCAAACACCTAGAACATCGCTTTACAATGACTCCTTCGTCCGGCGCATTGCATCGCTGTGGATCTCACTCCAAGGGCATCTGTTACCCCAAAATTATAATCTACAGCTATTCAAGAACCGTACCAATCAACATCTTCGTACACACACCGTTCGTCGAGTGCCATAAGATCTGTCTTTGGTGTGTGTGTCATTGCCATAAAAAAGTTTACGAACCATAAAAGTATTATGGTTTTGTCTATCATTTTGTACTTTTCCCGTAGACGGTCTTTAACAATTGTTTGGTCCTTTAGATCTTAATCTTCAAGCTTTCTAATGCTACTGAGATATGTTCTTAGTGAAGTGTTGACATCTTAGATATTGGATGTTTTATTTTTGCACTGTCATGAGCTGGATAAGTTGAATCGAGTTTAACCATTAATTCACAACTTTTATGTTACAAGGCATAAATGTAATTGGGATTGTGTAAACTAGTTTAAAATGATTTGCAATAGGGTTGTCTTCTCCTTTAGAAGGTTGGCTATCATCATGACGATTCTTGCTGTGGATGCGGCTGCTCGGAATAATTCTATTGATGTACAGTGGTACCCAACCAACCCCCCCCCCCCCCCCCGCTTCGTTTTCGTTTTCCCAGTATTTCTCCTTGTATTATTAGTTGTAGAATAACGTGGCCCAGGTAAGCAAGTTTTTATGTTTTTACAGTGTCCACTATCTCTGCTTTTTTGCCTAGTCGTTTTAGTATCTCTGTGTTTGTTACCCCCATATTTCGAAAGCCTGGAGTCTTTTTAAGTCATCTTTGTCCACGACTCCATTCCATATAGAAGGATTGAAAAAACATAACATTCGTCCAATCTGGTCTTAAATTTGATATTTAGGTCTCTAGCGCACAATACTTTCCGCATGTTTGTAAATGCAGCTCTAGTTTGACCTATTCTGGATCTTGTACTGACTGCAGTGTCCTTCAGTACCACTCTCTCGACTTCCCCATTGTGAACATACAGACTGCCCCGCCCTATTGATGATAATGAATTTTGTCTTCTTGGTATTAAGTGTAAGACTGGCTTCTTCACTACTATTTACGATTTTGTTCATCATTCTTTGTAGTATTGTAGATCCATGCTATTCTGGACTATAACCAGGGTCAGTAAAACGGATATTATTTATGAGTTCACCGTTTACCCTTACTTCCGCTGTTTCTTCAGATATAGCCTTGCATGATTTTCTTCGAGTAGAGGTTAAAAAGTACCGGAGAGAGCACGCACGCCTTACTCCTCTTTTAATATTTATCTCGTTTGAAGTTTCCTCATCCTCTTTAAAAACAGCTCTTTGATTATAATATAGATTGCTAATTATTCGCATGTCGTTGAAGTCTATTTGCTTCTCATTTAGAATTTTCATGAGTCTGTTGTACCCTATACGATCGAATGATTTGTTGTAATCCACTAAACAGATGAAAGGATCTTGATTCACGTGATTCTGTATTAGGACATTCAAGGCAAATAATGCTTCTCGTGTCCCCATTGCATTTCTGAAGCCAAACTGGCTTTCACTGATGTCTTCTTCTAGCTTATTATATACACGTTTATGTATTATTTTTAAAAATATCTTTAGAATGTGAGACATGAGACTGACGGTTCTCTGATCGACGCATTCTCTAGCATTCGGTTTTTCGGAATGGCTACAAATGTTGACATAAACGGTCGTGGCAGAGCACCTGATTTATTTGAAGAAATGTTTTAACAATTTGTTTAAAACAAAAGAAATAAAAAAAAATATAATTTAATTTTAATTGTCCAAAAAAAATTGAGTCTCGAAACAAAAACCAGGCAGAAAGCGTCAAATGAAATAAAAAGTTTATTTTATTAACGAGAATTAAAAACGAATTGAAGTTTAACTTTCACGAAGTAATGCCACGAAAGGGTAATCATTTTACTTAATAGATGCGGACAACAAAAGCACCTAACGCCGTTCAATTAGAAATAATAATCACTTGCCATTGAATATATTTCAATAAACGGCATGGTGTATAACTTCACAAGATTCGAGAACCAATTTAGTTCGGAGTTGGCTTCTTCTTTTGTTTTCGACTGCAGTAGAACACGACAAAAGATGAACGAACTAGAAAAAAGATCAACTGAGGTCAAACAACTCTTAGACAGGTTCCCTAAACTTTGGTCTAAAAAGAAAGCCATTGGTTCTAATTTCCAAATCCAACGAATTAAAATGAAAGAAAAAGACATTCGAATATTCCTTGGACTTTCAACACACGTGTGAACTAAGAAGCCAAAGGTCGGCATGAAAAAATTTAAAATTCTTTGGGAGATGGAAAGGTCAAACCAGTTACAACTCGAAATGCCTTTTCGTCGAAAATTGGGGGGCAATCGCGTAACCTCACAAATGAACTTCGTGTAGGTGTACCAATTCCCGATTTTTCTGAGGAACAAATGCGTCAAAAAGCCGCTATAAAAGCGTGAAATTATCGGAGAAAATGCAGTCTTAACTCGTGGAAATAACTAAGTTATTAAGTAAATTCATATTGTCGGTTCGAAAAGTAATTTAAATTGTTGAAAATTCGTCACCCGTCGAAGGAAAAGGTGGTGAAATAGAAGCGTTGGAGGCTAGGTTGGCAGAATCTGGGTTAACATTAAGCGTTAGACAGTAAGTTTAGTTTAAATCATAATGTGTAGAGTGCCTGTATATTTGGAGACATTTATTGTCGTATGTCTACGAGAATTTCACGACTATTTCAGTACAATAATGCAGTGCTAGCGTTAGATAGTAAGTTTAGTCTTAAATCATAAGGCGTAAGGTGCCTGTATGTTTGGAAATATTTAATGCTGTATGTATTCGATAATTAAATGAATATCTCATTAAAATAATTAGTGCTCGCATACTCCGTATTTTATATAGTTAATTCACTGCGGAGAGAATATTGCTAAATGATTTATTTTATCAATCCATAATTGCTTGACTGGCTCGTTTAAACTCTCAGATAAAATATAATATTCTAGGAAAGCTGATACACTGGAAAAATTTCATAGTGCCTAAACAATAATACCAGTGTCATTTTCTTCTTAACGTGCAAAGACTGATTGTCTGGCGATCTATGGATCCGAGGTCATATTAGAAAATAACTGAATAGATCTAGCCACTATTAAATAATAAAATGCGCCCTTTCAATTGAGTAAATTCGCAATTTCAATTATTGTTTTAGTCATTTCCAAACGAAACTGATGTGGCTTCCCTTCATTTAATTATAGTAACTATAACTGAGTATAGAATTAAATACTGGTAAGAGGCGTAAAGTGGTTGTCAACTAAGTGGCAAAATATGGGAGCTTGCCCAAGTGTATAGGTCAATAGTTTTACGGCAAAAATAGGGTGTCAACACACTGGTACTGCCAACCCGGTTACAGATAATGAACAGGAGGTGAAGCAAGGGCCGAATTCAGAGTAAGTAAAGGAATAGGGTAAATCGGCGTTCATCACAATTCTTTTGAGATTACGCAGATTTGTTATGCCATACCATGTGTGGTTTTGCTTGATATGTTTAGAAATTTCAGATGGTATCTGATCCGGTCCAGGTGATTTGTTGTATTTCATGTTCTTGATAGCTAAATTGAAATATCGCATGATAATTTTTTGGGAATTATTTAGCAGGAGAGTTTTGCCTTTCATTCAAAATTCAAATTTTTATGAAGTCTTATGGGAAATAAATGCGAGTTGAAATCAGTGGATTATTTACATATAAATGAGTCTGGGACCTCAGGGAATATTACTTTTCTAGTCTTTGTGGTTGAGGAATTCAAATTTTCTATAAATTTTGAATTGTTATCACACCGTTTGAAAATGGTACTATAGAGAGAATGACACGTGCAAATATGTTGATTTCATTGGCAAAGGTCGTCTAATCTATATTTTTAAAAGAAACTTATAATGTACGAACAATTTAGAACCATGCGGACATAATATTTGCAGTTTACAAGTGATTAAAATAACTAAACATCAAAGCAAAATAAAAATCGAACAACGGCATTAATTACGATTCATTCAATCGATTAAATAATGTCGCAAGCGAGACAGAAATGCGCAAATTCATGGTTTGACGATTTATTAGAAACACCTGGTGTATCTCAGCTATACGAATCCACGTCAAAGGTTACACGATAAACTAAATGGTCTGTTAATAAATCCTCGTCCTAAGGTTTTAAAATTCTACGGACATACTTGCAAATTCCCATGCACGAAAGGGCTGCAGAAGCAAAAACGAATTGTCTGGCCGGATACTTTTTACAACCCCAGACCACTCGTCCTAAATGCGGCTTTTCTTTTTGTGGATTTTTCTAGATGTCAAAACAAAAAGCTCAGGCCAAAGTCAATAAGCAAAAAGCACTTTGCGCTCGGCTAAACAGGCAGAGTCAGAGAAAAAAAAATGATGAATGGGACATTTAATAGTAAAGGCAAAGTTAGTTGCAGTAAAATTACCTAAATTGCTGCAACATTCTGGGT
>MU184286.1:133194-176248 GCA_016904865.1 Pissodes strobi | reverse complement strand
GGGGGGGGGGGGGGCATTATGAGTGAACACCCTGGACATAGATATTATAAACAGCTTAAATTAGGTACCTAAACATTTTGTCGATGTTATTCCTTCTTGCATCTTACGCATTAATCAAGATCATGTCGAATGTTTATTTATCAGACAAATTTGTATACAATTAGAACTTAAAGCCGTCCGTCGCGTCGTCTCGACCTCGTCACGTCACCGAACGTTAAGTTCGTTGACTTCGTGTGCCGCGTGCCGCTAACTCGAGCAGGTCGCATGTTTTGTGTCTCTTGTCATTTATTCCCATATAAATGCGCCCAGTACAATTTTCAATACTAAAACTGAAGCTCTAATGCAGATAATCAGGCAGTGAATTATTAAGGTTTACTAGGAACCTACGAAATGGCTTGTCATTTTGTCATACAGTTTTCCCATAATTTTGCAGTAGCGAACAACAGTAGGGGTGTAAGGGGCGATCGTGATAGGAAACCAATACCAGTCCAAATGAGAACCTCACCTGCACGTGGTACACTCTCCTAGATAACCAACGAGGCTCTGTCGACCAAGCCACTGCCGAAATAAGCAGTCTCCCTGAAACAGCCAACAGATACAGGTGGAGGAGCTGTTGACAGTAAGGGCAATTTATTGTCCTAGACACAAGAAATCGATCCTAAAGGCGGATGAGCCAGTAGATGGCCAACGGCATGGAGATGCGAAGGTAACGGGAACCCACTGCATTAAAGATCCCTATGGATATCCCCAGGACATTCATGTGTTCAGGAACTTTACTACGGCAGGAAAACCTACAAAAGTGGCCTGAAGTCCCAGGCAGGTGTTAAGTCACCAGGAGGTACGAAGAATCCCCAGGCTTGACACAGTAAAGCCAAAGAACAAGATTGGAACGTGAAATGTGCGTAATTTGTATGCCGCAAGTAAACTCGCGAATGCAATTGAAGAGATGAAAAGGCTGGAATCATGGCAACAAAACGGAACAACATTCTACTACTCAGGTGTAAAGGAGACCGATGCTAATCATAGAAATGGAGTGGGAATTTTAATAAAGGACACGCGTAAGAAATATGTTAAAAATTTTATACCTTACTCTGAAAGGCTAATGTTGCTGCAACTAGCGGGAATGCGATAGATATAAATATATTTCAGCTCTACGCGCACACCACTGACAAACACATTGACGAAGCTAAACAGTTCTACAAGCAATTGCGGGAAGTACTAAGAACAACCAAAGGCAATGAAATCAACATAATTATAGGTGACTTCAATGCGAAAGTTAGACGAGGCTCGGTTGAGGAGGTGATGAGAGCGTACGGAGATAGAAATGGAGGGGTGAGATGCTCATAGAGTTCTGCACGGAAGAAGAACTTGTCATCAAAAACACATTCTATAACCTGCGGCCAAGTAGATTATATACATGGAAGTCACCCCAGGATGATGGCAATCAAATAGTCCGTAATCAAATTGACTACTTTCTGATTAATAAAAGGTACCAAAATAATTTAAAAAGAGTAGCAGCCTACCTCGGAGCTGACATTGAATCTGACCATAACCCCCTAATAGGCGTCCTTAGGTTTAAGGGGAAAATGGTCGCTAACCGACACAAGACCAACAAATACAATACAGACGCACTCAATAACATACAAAAACGAGAAAAGCTTAAAGAAGAACTGGAAAAGAGTTTGGCAGACAATACGTTTGTAGAGGAGACTATAGAACAACAGTGGAACAGTTATAAAGTTAACACTCAAAAGACCACAGAGAAAGTACTGGGATACAAAAAGATGCAAGCTAAGAAAGATTGGATGACTAATGAGATTATTGATATGATAGAGGAAAGGAGAAGGGCAAAGGGAAATATTTAAAAGTACAATATGATTCCCCGTATCATCCGCCACAAAATCATGGAGGCAAAAAAACCCATGGATATCTGAACAGCGCACAGAAGCAGAAGAACTTCATGCAGAACATGGCATTTTTCACCTCCATAAAAAGCTAAAGAGATAATTAACATTTTCAGGAAAAGAAACGTCTCAAGGATTACTAAAAATAACAAGATTTTAAGAGACCCACAGGACAAGCGAAACTCAGTTCGGATGTAAAAACGGCTTAGGAACACGAGATGCCCTGTTCTGCAGGCAACTGCTGGTACAGAAATGCTATGATCAAAGGAAGGATGTATTTATATGCTTTATCGACTATCAAAAAGCATTCGACAACGTACGACATGACCTGTTACTCCCGATCTTACGAGATACAGGCATCGATGAAAGAGACATTCAAATAATACACAAGCGGTGCTGGAACCAAACAGCAAAACTCCGACTTCACGGCTTACTTGAAAAAAATACTATAACCATCGCCAAAGTGGTTCGACATGGTTGCATATTGTCACCGTTGCTGTTCAACATGTATGTAGAGAAGATTTTCCAAATGACATTGGAAAATAACGTTGAGAAATAAATAACGTAAAGAAATAGATACGCAAAAGGCATCAGGACCGGACGGAATACTTGCCATCGTGTTAAAGAACTGCGCCAATGAACTAACACTCATTTTTCCAGGCTGTCCTCTGTCTTACGGAAAAGGGATTTACCCATCTTCTTGGAAAGTCGTTCGAGTGCAACCTGTTCCAAAAAAGGCAAGAAAACCACGCCCTCAAACTATCGCCCAATTGCCTTACTCCCAATAATCTCCAAAGTCATGGAACGTGTAATCTATCAGTAACTACTTAAGTACCTCGAGAACAACAGAATAATTAGCGATAATCAATACGACTTTCGCAAACAGAAATGGACCGGAGATATATAGGTTATCACTCATATATGGAGTAGGACAATTGAGAACTACGGAGAGTCTCGAGCGATTGCGTTGGTTATTTCGAAGGCATCCGACAGAGTTTGGCATGAGGTACTGCCGTCCTTCAGACTGCCAGCCTCTCTCAGCAGCTGGTTTGTCAGTTTCCTTAAGAACCGATCTCTGCATGTTGCAGTTGATGGACGCATCTCAGAAATATTCACCATGAACGCGGGCATTCCTTAGGACGCAATACTTTCACCAACTCTGTTCCTCATCTATATTAATGACTTGCTGGCCGAAACAAATAATCCTGTTTATAGTTTTCCTGATGTCTTGTCTTGTCTCCCAATTTAGATCAGAAAAATCTTTACCAGCGTCTGAGACTTATTAACGCAGACAGGAGCAGATTACAGCAATTAATCAAGATCTGGAGAAGGTTCGAACATAAGGAGACATAAATTTGGTCCAATTCAGTGCAGCAAAGATCCAGGCAGCAACGTTTACCAAGAGGGCCAATACCGCGGGCCCTGAAATCATTATGGCAAGATCGACCCTTCCTTCATCCTCGTCAATCGACCTGCTGCGCTGGGTGTCTCAGTCAACAGCAATATGTCCTGGCATGACCACGTTGCTAACATCGCAAAATCAGCCTCCCAGAAGCTTGGTGCGCCATTTCGCAACAAAAAGCTGTATACAATGCAGCAGTTGTTCTTACAGTACCAAGCGCAAATAAGACCATGCTTAGAATATTGCTCACACATCTGATGCGCCGTACCAAAGCACACCCTAAAGCTGCTGGATTCCATTCAGAAGAGAGCTGTGCATCTTGTCGGCGACCCGGAGTTGACCCGGAATCTGGACAGTCTGGAACACCGCAGACATGTGGCGAGATTTCCCTGTTTTACAGATATTTTCACGGCAGATGTTCCCAGGATTTGTCAGACAGTCACGACAGATGGCACCATTTTGTCGTACAACTAGAAACACCTAGAATATCGCTTACAAGAACTCCTTTGTCTGGCGCACTGCATCACTGTGGAACTCACTCCCAGGACATCTGTTTGCCCCACACCGCTCGTCGGGTGCCACAGGATGTTCCTTTAGTCTGTGTGCCACTACCATCAAAAAAACTCGTGTAATTAATTAGAATGAACTTCGGTACATCAAAATTTTGGGCTTCTATTTTTGACAATGGTTAGAAAATTGTTGGATTGGATGTGGCATGGTGTGACATTGGTGATTCGAAATTCTTGAAGGAAGTTCCTTAGCCTTCCATGTTGGTTTCAACGGTTTTTCGTTAACGCCAATCTACGTTAGTCTGCCGTTTGTAGCAGAAGTGGTTGGTGTCGGAAGAAAATTTAATTGATTTTACCTTTTCTGGGATTATCCAACCCATTTTGGGATTTTCAGGTCTTACCTGGTTAGTTGTTTGTTAGTGTCTGGAACTCACTCCTTAATGGGATTGTAATGCTGCTTTTGTCAGGCGAGTTGCCTTTTACTTTTTTTAGTCTCGTCCATTTTTTAATAGTCCCTAATTCTATTTTAACGAGGGGAGATATCTCTCTGTATATTCAATTGATTCGCATCGTGTTACCAATTTCATAGCGCGTCACATATTCGATAACGTGTTCGCAACGCGTTTACCAGTGTACGCCTGAATTGGTTTTACTTCAAAAATGCCTTTTCTTTATTTTCAAACTTTAAAAGATAATATAAAAGTAAGTAGAAAATTATGTGTATTAATTAAACGCATCTAACAACAAATGAACAAGCCAACAGGGTTCAACAGCAAGCGATTTACGAGATACCTGATCATTACACAGTAGCCAGCACCTCGTCCAAAATGGGGATAGAATAAATAACAAAAATACCTGCCGGCCATTGCTTCAGTGGCCAACATGCTCAGTTTCTCACCTGATGTTCTGGCTAAGATTGTCGAGAACATTTCAGTTCAGAAGCGGTAGATAATTTTGAGAAAACTTTACTATAGTTATGCGACTTACTGGTCTCGTATTAAAGAGTAAAATGTAAACTAAAGAATGACGTATCGCGCCTGATGGGAAATAATCTGATAAACTTAATTTTAGTCGAACTTCCAAAAATTATGGGTTTCCTATGATTTCGTGGCTCCAAATTGCAAAATTACTTATAAACCAATAATATTCTTCGATAGAAATGTGTAGAGTATTAACTAGTTCTCCGAAGTTAGAGAGTTGTAATATGAAAATAATATGGAGCATCAACATGATCATGAACTAAAAAATAATGCTTTTTTAGGTATAAAGACCCTAAAACATACAATAAGTTATAACAAAACAAGCATGACATGATTATTACACTGATTTATCTATGTTTCTTGTATACACTTCCAATGATATTTATCAAATCATCGCCTTTGGACAGAATCATTATTACCCGCATAGAATGTTAAAAATATCGACAATGGAGCTCGGCTTATCCATGAAACCCTTCCTCAACTGGCTTAATAGCAGGTTTTGCATACCAATATTATTTAGACAATTGCGTTTCATACTGGATTTCTTGTCGTTTCATAATCTGACGCTTGGAATAATTTAGAGTTTAGATTTAATTTTGCGGTACATTTCATCCTAACTTAAATATTTTAAAACTTTTGCAAAGTTTCTAATTGTGTTTGAATGTGGCTCTGATTTGAATTAAAATTGGTGGAACTAACAAGAAGATTAGTGGCTTAGCGCAAGATAGGACTGAACAAAGTCAAATTTCATAACGAAACGCTTTGAAGCTGGCATAAAAGATGTATAATTACTGCTAAAATCATCCTTTCATCTCCGTGATTAGCTATATCCATATTTTTCTAAAGTATTAATTTTTAACTCATTCACTGATTCACCTTATTCTTTAGTGACTAAGTCAGATCCAATATAAAATCCGCATCCCCTTAACTTTTTGCATGGCCAAAACTACGCTCATAAAATGATTTATAAGGTTTCAAGAAATAAGAATTTAGAAAAGTTCAAACGCTATAACTGAGGCTCATAAGGAGCCACGAAAAAAAAACATTTACAACTTCATGGTAATAAGTTACATAGTGTTCACTCCATATCAACTGGATCTATTGCAACATCGCGCTTACTAGCAATTTTATAATGAGTGTGTTGAGCGATGCTATACTCTCTTCGCTCCCTACAGGAGGATACAGTAGCGTTTGGATCGGTTCGTCTTTATCCGCCTGGAATAAATTTATACTCTCGTAATCACGTTAAAGGTGTGGACAGCCGGGCTCGACTAGGAACCCTTCCTCTAAGCGACTCCTTCTTTGCATATGCATATTATTTATAGAATTTGCGTTGCCGCGGTTTTAGGCGGGATTTTAGCATTTTATCTTCCGGTTATTTAAATTTGTTGACACAGCATATTCCGACGGCTGGAATAACTTAAACACTTTGAGTTTTGATTTAATTTTCTGGCAATCCTCATCTTAACGTTAATATTTTAGATCTGCAAAGTTTGTTCCAGCGTCTAAGGGGAATCGTTACGAAGGAAGTTAGCGACAATGTTACATATTCAGTGAATTAGAAGTTTGGTGAATGTATCATACTATTTAAGAAATGATAATTTTTATCACTCTTTCAATACAACGCGATGACGTTCGTAGCTATCAATTTTTTTTTATGGATAATATCCTCCCGACCTTTTCTCCCATTGCTCTCAACGTGGTAAAGCTGTAAAGCTTAAACCACAAAAGGACTTCAATACATTTGGATGAAAATACTTTCATTTAAAAATTCTATATTGTTGTGGGAGATTCATATTTTACCCTGGAATTGATTGCCTTTGGCTCCACAAATGATTAAATTTGGTTTGAATTGTTATAGAGCTTTTCTTGAAAACGATATCCGACTAGATATCGAATCGAAGAAATTAGGTACACATTTCATTAGGGTCACTAAACTTGCACTTGTGCAGTTTACATCCTTGAGCCTGGGCCGAAGTGGCTCTATAATAATTCAAACCAAATTTAATCATTTGTGGAGCCAAAGGCAATCAATTCCAGGGTAAGAATGAATCCTCCACAACAATATAGAACATATTTACATTCATATTTTAGTTGGTCGTACAAATATCTATGGCACTAATCCACTTTATTGAGCTTAAATAAAATATTTAGCCCAAAAAGTTTTAACGTCCCAAAAGTTAAAATCTAAAAATGACGATGTTGAATACTAATAGTGGCAAATGTTTGGAATCAACTTGTAATTGTATAATAATACCATTCTCGAATCCTTTGGCATGACGCAATCCTTTTGAGGCAATTTATGTTTTCAATAACAGTATTTTGCCAATAATTATGAGTCAAAATTTGGCCTCTATGTTTGAAACCATCTGATGCTATTGCCATAGGCTTTACTTCTACACGACCAATTATTGATGTCCTTAATTCGAGACAAAATCCGGCCATTGATCTTTAATCGCAATATAATCATCATTGGGTTATCATGCCTGGCGTAACCTTTCCTAATCACATAACTCTTCTATGTCCTCTTACGGTATCTGGAAGAACATCCGCGAAATGAGATCTCTCCCTTCAAGGTCTATTCCTGGAATGCTTCTCAATAACCAGTGGATAACTGATACAGTAAATCTTTGCGCATCCTTTGCCGTTCATTACACACATAAATCCTTAAATACAACATACTATCGTTCTCTTCTTGCCCATAAAATCCTTTCAGAAATTGTAAACATTAACTGTCACTCTCAATAAATCCTCTCCTATAACTCTCCATTTAGCATACAGGAATTATTATCCTTACGTTCAGCAAGAATTTCAGCCCCTAAACCTTACGGAATCTTTATTCCGATCATCTCAAATCTTTCTAAAGACTCATTATCACCTGTTTTGATAAATTTCCAGAATCCTGGAAATCCGCCATCCTTATTCCCATTTGTAAAAAAAGGAAACCCAGAAGCCAACTTAAAAGTTATCGCCCTTTATCCATGACCAACCCTCTTAGTAAAATTATGGAAATGATAGTTAATAATCGCATTACTTGGTTCATTGAGACTAAAGGATTGCTTATTCCAAACTAGTATGGCTTCCGTAGAGGTAGATTCACTGTTGATCATCTAGTAAGCCTAGAAATAGCCATTCAATCATTTGGCTGCATGCTGTTTAGATATTTTAAATAACGATATCACATGGAAATATAATATTATTCTCCAACTACAAAATCTTGGGTTTAAAGGCAACCTCCCTACCTTTCTAGCAAATTTACTTTCGAAACGCTCCTTTTCCGTTCGCCTACAAAATACTCTTTCATCTCAGCACCCTCCGGAAAACGTATCGTCCAGGGATCAGTACTTAGTACTTCATTGCTTCTGTTCTATGTCAATACAATTAAAATTATTAGAAGGAACAAACCTTCCATCATTCAAAGAAGAAATTATGTTCCTGGGAATCATCACCCTACCTACATTCAACAAGATTTTAACAAAGTTAAGGTTCCCTTAAACACTAAATGGGGCCTACACTCCCTAGTAAAAACATACAAGTTCATTATTCTGCCAGAACTTGATTATGGCTGTCTTGTTTTGTGGTCAGTAAGACCCCTCCTATTTGAAGGCCGTAGATCCCATCCAGTATCACATCCTAGTCCACTCGTTGTTTCCGAACAACCTCAATTGCCAGCCGACAATTCATCGCCAATATCCCCCCTTTGATGCCAATCAATACTACTAAGATACGCGTCATCTCTTTGATCCAAAAGCGATTCCATATTGATCATTTTTCACCCAAACGACACAACCCCTCTCTAGAAAGACACTTTCGGCGCAAATGACTGATTTCTTAATATAATAAATACACATAACATTACTCTTCCCTTCCAATATTATTCCTCCATGGTCCTCACTTCCTCTGCTCATTAACACAGACCTTTTCCACCTTGATAAAAATATCTTCCCTCATAAGGTCATAAGATCAAAATTCTAACATATCATAGCAAATCACTTTGATAATCATACATTGATTTATGCTGACGGCGCGAAATACCCACAAGGGCAAGGGAAGCTGTTTTCGCTCTAGACCACTCAAGATTTAAATTTAAACTTAACCCATTACTATCAATCCTTTCTGCAGAGCTTCTTGCGATTGGTGAAAGTATCAAACACTTAATTTAATCCCATCACAAGGGTAAGTACCTCATAGTCTCAGACTCCTTGAGCGGCCTCAACCTTCTTTTGATGAGTCTCAATGAAACCCTTTTACATATTTCCTTTGGGTGCCAAGTCATGTCGGAATTGAAGAAAATGAAAAGGCTGAGAACTTGGCACAGGACGCTATAGAACACGGATTTTTGTTTCCTCTTCTAGCAACAAGCAATAAATTCAAAAATCAAGTTGAACGTATATTTGGTTTCATTCAATAACTGGAATGGGATATGTACGAGGACAGTAATAAACTCGATAGACTGAAACTTCTCTTTTCCTCTACGTTTGACACTTCTGCCCTCACTAGAAGGAATTATTTGGAAGTTAAGAGCAGTAGTTGATAGGAAAATTGTAATGTATTATTATTAGTATTATGCCTATGTCTATTAATTGTTGAATTATGCTATAGGGGCCTGGGGTAATTGCACAAGAATAAATGAAGTACTAATTGCACAGGAGAAGATCATTCGAACAATTCTGTTTAAAGGCTCAAGAGAGTCCTGTCGTCCATTTTCTGTAGTCTTCATTTGTTGACAGTTGTGTCAGTTTATATTCTGCAGTGTGCCTTGTACATTCGTAAGCATTTAACTCCTTTCTGTTGGTTGATGATATGCCTCATAGCTATCCACGCAGAAAAAATTTTTGCATAATATTGCCACTGCTAAAAGTTCCCATATTATGCCTTTAAAAATATATAATCATCTGCCCATTGAACCAAAGAGAACTCAAAATGTAAAATCTTTTACAAGAAAACTGTTGGATTTACTTTGTAAAAACCCCATTTAAATTTGAATGAGTTCTTTTTCATCAACTTTTTGCAATGAGGATTGCTTTCATCTGTTAACCTTTTGGTTTCATCTGTTAACATTTTAGTTTGATATGTTGCAATTGTTTGTAAGTTTTGCTTGTAAGTTTTTTTGTCTTGTATATTTCTTTTTTATTTTTTTTTCTTTTGTTTTGTAGCCGTACCTGTTGTATTTATTTTTATTTTACTTAGATATAAGCATTTTAATAATTAGTAAAACTATGTATTGTGTTTTTTGAAATCTCCGACGAAACATACGTCACTTTGTGATCTGTTTGTGAATGAATGAATAAATAAATAAAAAATGTGATATGGAAAAACCTAGCTATTGGCCACGCATATATCACTCATTTATTTTTGCTCAGAGGTGACCCCCCACAATGGGGTCTTGACAGGAATGTCAAGACCCCCTTACAGTACAACTCTGACTGTCGAAATTTTGATAATAAAAGATCGCAAAATTACTTATCCGGCAACTTTATATCCAATATGTCTCTTGCCTTATCATATCCAATATATCTCTAGCCTTTAAAATAAAAAATATATCGTTATATTCGGAATTAGAATCAACAATATATATTTGGTACTTTTACAACCAGTACAAATAGATTAAGTATCGTTAATGTTATTAGTATTAATTTTTATTCATTCTTCAACATAGAACAAATAATGTCAGAAGTATAAAATTGCTTCAATAGTTCTCAGTTAATATTGTAAATATCTTCATTAACAAATATGTTTCTTCATCATAATCTCTTAACATCTTCGCTTGCTACAACTTTTGACTCCTTCCCCCTGCAATCAACGGATTTGCTTTTGAGATATAATACAAGTTTTGAAAATCGTTGCAGATCTGTAATCTTCTTTAGGTTTAAGAAAGCTTTAAGCATGAAATAGGTACTTTTCTTCCAAAGCATTTGCAATACGTTTTTCACATTTTTTATGGTACACCATTCACGAAACTGATTGTACGCTTACTCACATTGAAGCTGCAATTTTCGCTGGCAAAAGATATTCTACTATGGCATCTGCTGCATCTTTTATTTCCTCAGAGGTTTCGTTGGCACTCTCTGATATTATCGTGGTGAAGGAATTTAAACGAAATCTGTAATACCGCAAAACACACGAAATGTAAACAAGACATTAGATAAAATTTCAATATTTTCCATTTCTATTGTAACGAAGAGATGCATGTCATGCAACTAAAGGTTCGTTGATTACGTTTTCTTTTCCTTGAACCATGACATTTCTAAAAGGCCAATTTTCGTTAACCCAATCCTGATTTTTAGTTCTACGTTCTCAAAGATATGAAAAACGGTTATTTTGTATATCCACTTGTCCAAGGAAGAAGTTCGGCATTTTATTCCTCATAAACCTAATTTTTTTCAGAACTAGTGAACTTGTCTCATATCCCACTTCCAACGACATTGAAAAAGCGCCATTTATTAACAAGCTTATGTTGTTGCCCAAGCCACTATGTTGTGGATATTTAGGACGATGATTACTCCGATGCTTATGCACGGAGCGGCCGTTTACTGGCCAGGATCCATGAAAACGGCGTCCAGACTAGTGCTGGACAAATTACAGTGCCTAGCATGCCTTTGCATCACCAGGGCTATAAGGGCGGGACCCACAAGGGCCCTGGAGACGTTGGTGGGGTTGTCTCCATCGGTGGAATGGATGAGGCACGAGGCGGCTAGAGCGGCCATGAAATTAGCTGATGTGGGGATGCGGAAGGACAATGGCTCCTGACATGCTCATTTTGATCTATGGCGAGACTTGTTTGGGGACCTAACTTTTCTGGGTATGCCAGGTGGCGCGATGGTCCCTCTAGGCTTCCACGAGAGGCTTAACTTCCTCTTCCCTACTAAGGAGGATTGAATGGGGGGAGGACGGGATCCCGGGATGAGTTAGTCTAATTCACAGGTGCATCCAGAATGGGAACACTGTCTGGAGCTGGTACGTTCTGTGAGGCCCTGGGACAGGAATTATCTGCCCTAGTGGGCGAGCACACTATGGTTTTTCAAGCAGAAATTTTTGCGATCATGATGAGGGTCTGGGAGTCGCTAAAGCTCAATGTCGGTGGCGGGAGTATTTTATTCTGCGCCGCACTTGTGGCGCTAAAGTCGGTCCGCATGCGCTCCTTGTTGGTAAGGGAGTGTATGGCTGAGTAAACTTGCAAAGCTTAAAAAGGTTACGCTGGTCTGGGTACTGAGACACTCGGGTATACCGGGAAGCACGGCCGCTGACGCCTTAGCCAGAGGAGGCTCCGCACGCAGATACCTAGAGCCTGATCCCTGCTTGGGGATCGCCCAGAGTATTCGTGAAAGAACTTTAGAGGCCTGAACGGAGGGTCGAGCCGAAGAGGTATGACGGACGGCTCCGGGGATGAGATAGACGAGACTCATGATATATGGACCAGCAAAGTCTCGCCAGGGGAATGTTGTGCCTACCTAGGAAGGAGTGCAGGGCTCTGATAAGATTCTACACGGGTCACTGTGTGCTTACACGGTACCTGACTCTGCTGAGAATTGCAGAGGAGGGTGAGTGTAGATGGTGCATGGAGGTCGATGAGACTCCATACCATCTAGTTACGGAATGCACCGCCTTCGCGTGGGCAAGACTCAGAATCTTTGGCGCGACGCCGATCGAGCCAGATTCAGTGCGTCGTGTCAATCTGAAGGAGATGCGGGCTTTCTTAAGGAAGACCGGCATCCTGGAGGTTCTCTAATGCGAACTGGAGGCACAATGGTGGCCGCCTGCTAGGGGTAACTTTTTCTGTTATTGATACTGATGTTGTTTTAAGATTTCCCTTATATCGTTACAGAATGGCAGATTAAAAAGGGGCAGCAGATCCTCTTTTACAATCAAATGTAATATTAACCTGGATCAAGTGAATATTTTTTTCATCTATAAAGTTCTTTAGAAGTCTGCTTGAAGAGACTCAGTTCTCTAATAAGGTCATTCAGCTCTTGTTGAGTAATAATCGAAGCGTTGGTGGCTTGCTGAATCTGCCTAAAGATTACTGTTGTTTTCTGATTGCATATATCGAACTGCCTCAGCCGTTGGTGAATCTGTATGATCTGCCGAAAGTCTTGACAGACTGCTAAATGATAAAATGGGTATTTCTTCATAATGAAAATCAGGCCCGAATGCTTTGTTTAAAGCCTTGAATAGTTATGGGTGGATAGGCATCAAAGCTCTTTGTATTTAGGTACCCCCGGAAAAAGAGTTGAAAGCCAAGGGTATCCCTCAAACACTTGATTTTCTATTGCTTAAAACCATAAAGGAGGGGGTGGTATCTTAATTATTAATTAACCACTTTTAGTAAACCGTATTACCATAGGGTAGCGATATTATATCTATAAGATGAACTGAAACATGTATTCGGTTTGATTTAATTTAATAATGCAGGTGTAAATTACATTTGAATATTATAGATATAAATAAACAGCATTTTCTATGTTAATATATATACAATTATTAGACTAATTTCAAGCATTCGTTCATTCAAACATACAAATAATATTACAAAACAGATTAATTATAAAGTACTACTTCTAGTTCTTGATTTTGTGATTTAAACTGAGTTTTCTGTCTTCAATTAAATTAACTTAGCAACGTTCACACATCGTACCTTTGAACTTTGACTGCTTTACCTGTATCTTCAACAGGGACAGATTTTACTTAATTACTTTCCAACTTAACTTTTGTTTGTTTTACGGAAACCATAACATCCCGCTTTCACCTTGCTTGCAGAAATTATTCGACCAGGAATGTCAATCCGCCATCTTATGTTCAATTTTCCAAAGGGGACGCTATCTTTCTGGCTTCGAGGAATTGGGTTAAACTGCCCAAATGAGGTCTTTGTTCAAGTGTGAACAAAGGTTACTGAGGTACACTAGATATTCTACAAATATCTGTGCATACAAGAAGAGAAATTGGCCCAAAAGGAATTTGACCTTTGGCCAGATGTAGAAAAGCACGTTTTACTGCTATTCGACTGAACGCTTGAACTGAACTTTTAGAGGCTAGAAAGCAGTGACTGTACTGATCTAGTACACGAAAATAACTAACAAAATGAGCGAAACTCTAATGAGTTGCCTTAAATAGAGCTAGGACAAGCTATATGTTTTTTGGCGCTAAAAACATGCGGAGCGGTGCAACGACCGACGCATGACGGCTGAGTGTTTGCTACGCACTGAATTGATTAATTTCTTCTAGTTTGGCGGCACAAGAACCTAGGGACAGCCCCGCAACTATGAGCAGAGTAATGTGGGTTGTCTAAATTCACTTTTCGCATGGACCTCCGCTAGCTTCGCTCGCTACGGGGGCTCAAGAAAAGGAAACTAACCAGGTACTAACCTAATCTAACCCAAGACATACCCAAAATCAAGAAAAAACTGTTTAGAAATATAACCTTAAAAAAATGAAAAAAAAAAAACGACGGGGTTTGAACTCGAGTCGCCGAAGTGAAGGCCAACCATGCAGACCTCTAGACCACCAGAGCACATAGAGACGACTGGTTGTATCGCGAAGTACATGAAAACAGTTGACGACTAAAAGTTGCGGGGCTGTCCCCAGACATAAATACTGGCGGTAAGTTAAAAGTCGGCTGAGAGTGGGGATTGGCACGAAAGCAAGCGTGGGTTTTCTTTCTTTCTTTGACACATGGCTTACTGAAAACTGACGGAGACACGGATATATTAAATTGAAAACGCTGACACCTGATTGGAATGACAAAATGACATTTAGTTTTATATAATGGAATCGACCATCCAGGTTTGGACTAAGGGGTAATAGAGAACTGACATATGCTGATTTAAATGCACAGATTGGGTTGTACCCGTGGTGAAATAAATCTATTCGTGGATCAATCATGACTCATTCATACTACATATATACAGGGTGTTATCACCAAACTATCCGGTGAAAAACAAAAGTTTTACACGTCTTGGGGTGCTTCCCCAACAGGTTGGTTGCCTCGTCTTGCTGGAAAACCATGTTTCCATTCACTGAGAAATGTAGAAGCTGTGGTGTGACAAAGTTATGAATGAATATATTAACGATCATGCCGGTGATCCCATTTGCCAAAACCGCTCAATAAACTGCAATCTTTTGAGAATCCAGAGCTGTTTTATGAAGTAAACGAGATTTTGCATCCGCCCAATATCTGAAGCTTTGGTTATTTACAAAGCCAGAGAGGTGGAAGTGCGCCAAGACTACATCAATGCAATGGATGATATTTTGCGACCGAAGTGCTGTGAAATAGTTTTTTTATTGTACTCCAATTGGGTATTATAACACCTTATATCTATATACATCAAAAATTAATTCATTAAAAAATTATAAAATTTTGAAAAATCATCTCGTTTCACTGCTGGACCCTGTACTAGCTACAAAATTTCAATTACGGCCTTTAATTTCATTATTATTTTTCCTTTTATCAGAAGTAAAATCAATTAGTCTGCATCTTAAAAACTACGAAACAAACATTTTTTTTAGGAATCAGCACCGGCACCGAGCTCAAAATTACATTTTATTGGCCTGTGAATCGGTCTCATTGTAGCTATCGATGTAATTCTCAAGCGCACCCATTTACAATAAATTCAACTTTACAGTGCATCACGTAAAATAAAAGCTGGGTTAGATAAGGCAAATGTTGGCGATAATATCGTGCTCTATTCATTGCTCTTTTATGGTCTCAGAGAACCCTTATATCACTTTTAGATTCTATTTGTAATAGATCATCCCGAGATTTTTTTCCTTGGCTCACCGTTATCAAACGGAGATGTTTTAGATTGGGGCCTCTTAATCTACGGTCAATGCACATGTCAAGCCACGTTGATAAATAAAGGATGTGATGAAGCAAAATTTTGAGAAAAAGAGATCATAATATATAAAACCTGATATAATACGTAAAGTCCAAAAACCGCATCTAAAGGTTTTAATTATTCTTGTTGTAAATGTTTAACTTAGAATTTTCACTAATAATTTACATGTCGCGCTTCAGGTTGCCAGCAGGTTATTTAGTCTAAAATCTCAAGTTCCTCATTTTGTAATTAAATTATTGGGCAACCCCTTTAAGAGGAAATGGATGATAAATCGATTCTGAATTTCTTACCCATTCCAACTATTCGACAAGCGAGCGTATCCAGCGAACATACCTGCAACAACAAAAAATAAACTATTTATATATTATCATTCAAACCTACAAACTGGACTTGCCAATTTTCGCATTGCAAATTAAGAAAATCATTAAATTTGAAAATAGCTACACGCATGCCATTTATTTAAGTCATTCGTAAACCTAACTACAAACATAATATGGCGTACAGATATTTCTCATTAACTGGAATTCATAAAATTGTTTCCATTCATCAAAGCTTTGCAATGACTTACAATCTTTATTTCAGACAGGTTTTTCAATAATTATGGTCTACTATGCGATAATGATACAATTTCAGTTTTGAAAATATATGAAACAAATTTAAATTGCACCTCCAAGTGTAATTTCATTTTTTTTTGTAACTCTTCCACCACGATTTATCAGACACATTGATATGTGGACTTAATCCAAATATATTTGGACTTTGATTAATTCGTTCAGAATAAAATGAAAATAAGCCGCATTGGGTAACTGAATCTGCCTTTGTGGGCTTTTTAGTCCCTAGTTTTTCCTCTTAGGTTGTGTTATAGTAATTTTGTTTTCAGATTAAATTGGTTCACATATTATGTGAGCAATAAATGTCATTATTAATATTGATTGATTGATTGATTGATAGTAATAATCTCGGTTAAATCTTAAATATTAAAAAATCAAACAACAAGGGTGCTATTTAAAAATATTATTGGCCAGTGGATGCCAAAATTTACCAACTTGGAAAAAATAAAGCTTAAATTGTGGCTTAAACTAAGCACTATCTGCATTTAGCATGATTTTTATATTATTGCTGTGATTCTAAATTGGGCGGTTGCAAACGGCGCCTGACCCAGATTGGGCGGCCGAAATCCAAGCAAATAATTGGCGTGAAGGAAGGCAACAGGATACCACCTTCAATATTTTTCCCAAAGTAATCGCATGATGAGTACATTCAACTCCAAATTATCCGGAGGCTTAAATAGTCCCTCACTCGGATCTCCGGGAGGAGCGATTTTAAATGTTTCAAATCAGAAGTTAAACTTGAGAAAGCAGTTGAGAATCGGGACATGGAATACTCGAAGCTTATTTGAAGCTGGAAAGCTGGCAAATCTCACCCATGAAATGCATAGGGTCAGGCTGGACATTGTAGGCGTCGCCGAAACTTTGTAGCCTTCTCGGCCCTATTAAAACTCAGAGCCAAACCCAACAACCTCAATATTATACAGGTGTACGCACCAACAACGGGGTGATGGGAGCAAAGAATTACTGAGACTGACTAAGAAACATGATTTTAACATAATAGTAATGGAGGACTTTAACGCCAAGATTGGAAACGGCGGCCTTGAGGACATAGTTGGGCCATATGGACTTGGTATAAAGAACGAAAGAGGTGATCGACTTTTGCAATTCCGCCAAGAAGAAAAATGAAAGCCACAAGCACATAGTTGCAACTACACCCTTTATACTTGGACATCTCCAGCAGACTCACCACAGGATATCGTACGGAATCAAATAGATATCATTCTCATCAACAGTAGATTTAGCTCAACTGTAAAAAGAGCTTGCACATATCCTGGAGCAGACGTGCCTTCTGACCATGCTCTTTTGATGGTCACTGCAAAGATCGCCTTATCAAATACAAAAAAGCCAACAACATAAGGAAAATTCGCATTGGACTGAAGCATCCAAAGATAAATGCTGAAATTAGGGATGAAATAAACACAGGAATTCAAATGATAACAACAAATATTGAAAAAGATCTAACCCAGTCTTGGACATAGATAACAGAGATTATAACGAACGCTATACAGACCAGACTGGGATATAAGACGACAGGCGCAAAGCAGAAATGGATGACCGATGACCACAGCACCTATAAAAGCTTTCATAAATTATTCATAAAAAGGAAGATAAGAATAGCAAAGAACCGCGAATGCTATGAAATAAAACAACTGCAAAGACAACAAGATCATCAAAATTTGCACGAAAAACTGCAAGGGACTACTGGAATATACAGAAAATGGAAACCAATTTTGATAGTAAATCAGGACAACCAGATAGTTCTTGAAGCGAAGAAAAATACATTGAAGAACCTTTTTACGACAAAGAAACTGAGCTAAGTGATTGCTTGACTGGCCCATCAACTACCAAAGAAGAGATTGACAAAACTATCTGTAACTTAAAAAAACAACAAAGCAGCTGGGTGCGGAAATGTTTTAACATTATTTACGACACGTGTCATTACCCGGAACAATGGTTATGCTCGAATTTTGTCCCCTTACCCAAGAAATCCAATGCAAGAAAATGCCAGGACCATAGACTCAGCATAATGAGTCATACTCTAAAAATTTTCCTAAAAATAATACAGCAAAGATTATACAGAAAATGCGAGAGCGACATAAGCGACTGACAATTTGGATTTCGACAAGTGTAGGTACAAGAGACGCGATAGTCACGACACAGGTGCTGGTCCAAAACTGCTACGATTAGAGATAAGACGTGTGTCTATGCTTCATAGACTACAAAATAGCTTTCGATGGAGGGCAACACCAGAAATTGATGCAGCTCCTTTTGAGGCTTAACATAGACCAGAAAGACATCCGGTGCATTGAAAACCAAATAATCAAGTGAAATTAGAAAATGCGATGTCTAACACTATACAAATTAAAAGAGGAGTGAGGCAGGGGTGATAGCGCACACCCCGCTCTTATTCAACCTCTATTCGGAGACAATTTTTCAAGAGGCCATGGAAGATGCAGAAATGGGAATTAAAATTAATGGAGTATGGATCAACAACATCCGTTATGCCGATGATGCGGTCTTGATAGCCGATAATATAGACGATCTACAGAAAATGGTAAATTAGGTGAAGGAACACAGTAATTCCATGGTTCTGAACATTAATACCAAAAAGGCAAAATTAATGATCATCTTCAGAAACCTAACTGCATTCGCAAACTCCGGAATACCATTTGTGGCAGCGCCCATTGAAACAGTAGACAAATTCAAATACCTGGGAACATGGCTCTTCGATGACTGGACATCGGACAAAGAAATAAAAAGCCGCATTGAGCAAGCCCGACAAGCATTCCTGAGGTTTAGAGGTGTTACCTGTTCGGACTTTGATATAGACCTGAGGATAAGATTCACAGAATGCTATCAGTGCTTCTCTATGGTGTGGAAGGTTGGACTCTGAAGATCAACAAACTGGAGACTTTCGAGATGTGCCTATATCACAGAATTCTCAAAATACCATGGACAGCGAGAGCGACAAACGAGGAAGTTCTTAGGCGTGTGAACAGAGAACGTGATGAGCTATTCAATGCAATTATGAAAAGAAAAACGGCCTATTTGGTATATATCATGCGTAACGAAAAGTATAGGCACCTACAGTTGATAATCGAAGGCAAGATTAAGGGCAGAAGAGGAATGGGGAGGAAGATGTCTTGGCTTCGGAACATCAGAAAATGGACAGGGCTACGTGATATACAGTCATTGATTCACACCGCGCGAGACAGAGAAGCAATGTAACGTGCGATCGCAAACATCCATTAGTGAATATGCATCTGAAGAAGAAGATTGTAAATCAGATTGAACTAGGTAAGAATAGAAACTACACCTTCAATGGATACCTAGACACGCTGGGATAGAAGGCAACGAAAAAGCAGGCCAATTGGCAAAAGTAGAAGCACAAACTCCACTTTTAGGACCGGAGCCTTTCTGTGGCATAGAGAGACAAACCTACAAGCAAGAATTCAGGAAATAAGGGCGAACCAAATGTATCAGTCTATGGGAATGCCTTTCAGGGTTAAGGCAATCGAAGATGTTTCTGGTCCCCTCTCATCCAGGAAGATCAAAACACCTTATAACACTAAGTAAGAAGAATCTCCTCACGGGCTTTCTTACGGGCCACTGCCGGTTGAAAGAATAAAAATTGAAAACAAGGATAGTAGCCCATTCTGTGAGGAGGGCAGGAAATCCCGGAACACCTTCCCATGGCCGCGAGGCGCTGCGAACAGGCGAATGGCCTGCTTTGGGTGTTGCAGGAAGGTGAACAGGAAGAACTTTCATCCATAGAACCATTCACACTACTTGCCCTTATCAAAGCACTGAAGCTGGATGAAGTACTCTGATTGAGAATCTCATAAACGGAAGCACCGTGGAAAGGAGACACAATAGATCTGTATAGTTCGCTGTGTATTAATACCCCCTAGATCATTCATTCATTCATTAATTGAAATCAGATCCCCGGAATATGACAAATTTCGCACATCTTGAGAGATGGTTTCGTTTAATTTTTTATGAAAAGCTCATTATGCACAAAAATAAAAGCTTAGTTAAAATATTTATTTTTGGGACTTAATTTAAAGTATTTAAATTTATAATCATGGCTATTTTTTAAATTGATTATGAAATATGCCAATAAATCCCCTATTTTTTTAAAGGGCCAACATGTTTATATCGGTTGTCTCAAAATATAATCGAGTCAGACTCAATTCGGAATTGCAATTTGCATCTGCTTGGATTATTTTAGAAATGTGGCATTTCCATCGGGCATTTTGCTTTGGAGATATTCAGGGAAAACTGTAAAATTGATATTGAGTGGGATTTAAAAACGGTGCATATTATTAGAAAGTTTTGAGAAAGTATAAACGAAACTGACAACTCAATTTACCCTTTAAATGTGACATTAAGCCCTGGCATTACCTCAAGTTTGATATGGATATACATTTAGTCATTGAGTTGACATACAATATTTCAATATCATTAAAAAAATGTAAATTCTAATTTCCAATAGATATTTTATCACATTCCTTATGCTTAAGGGGCTTCCTAAATATTACAGGTAGTATATATCTAATAATAATTAGCAATTTTATCTCAGTAGCTACCTAAGGATTAACAAGTGAGTATGCCGAGTTAAAATAAAAATGCTGGCTTGTCCATGGTCATTGTGCATCAAATGGAAGGGTAAGCGAGCTCGCTTTGGTCAAAAAGAAATGTAAACATATGCTTATTTAAATATGTCACGTGAGTGCTAACATTGCCTCCGTCCATGGACTAAGTGAGGCACGAGGCGGCTAGAGCTACTATGGGATTGACTGATGCGGGGATGTGGAGGGACAATGGCTCCTACCATGGCCATTGCGGCTTATGGCGGGGCCTGTCTGGGGACCTAACCATCCTGGGTATGCTGAGGTAGGCTTCCACGGGTGGTTAAACTTCTTCTTTCCTACCAAGAAGGATTAGATAGAGGAAAGGATGGGATCATGGGATTGGCTAGTCTGGTTTACAGACCGGTCCAGACTGGGACCACTGTCTGGAGCTGGTTTGTACTGTGGGGCTCTGGCGGAAGCTATCCATCCCACTGGGTGAACGCATTATGGTTTTCCAAGCAGCAAGAGGATTTTCTTTAGCTCCGATAGCAAGGCGGAGAGGTCCGCCATACATTTCCGGTCCGACCCTCCCTCCAGGCTTCCAAATCCCCTGAATCTCCCAAGGAAGGAGTGTAGGGCTCTGGTAGGATTTTACACAGGGCACTGTAGGCACTTCACTTTGCTGAGAATTGCAGAGGTGGGGGACTCTAGATGGTGCATGTAGGACGATAAGACCCCATACCATCTACTGATGGAATGCCCTGCCTTTGCGTGGGCATGATTCAGAATCTTTGCCACGACGATCAGATGCGGATTGATCCAGATTCAGTGCGTATTGTTAGTCTGAAGGAGATACCGGGCTTTCCTAAGGAAGACCGGTATCCTGGAGTTTCTCTAATACGGACTGGAGGCACAAAGGGCAAAATTGATGGTCTAATTGCAAGACCCACTGAGGCCCACCCCTTCTGATGCTGATACTGATACTGAGATCTAACAGACTAGTGATAAAGATCACTATCGCATGAACGAGGGTCTCTTCTATAAATTGCTTATCCAATCCGCATTTATGTAGCAAGATTTAAATTTTCCAGCTATTTATATATTCTTCAGCCATTTTAGAAATCCCGCCATTTGTTTATTTCCCATCAGACTCTGGTTTTTCATAACATATCAAATACAAGTTTAACATAACTAAACTAAGTAAGAAGTAACATGAAGCATTTATTGGTCTCCAGTAAAATCAGAAAATAATGTTTCGTACCCATAGTGCAGTAAGTAGAATCATTATGTTGTGTATGAGTTTGAAGAGGTTTAGAAGGGGGTGAGAGATGAGTGAGGAGATAAGGGATGATAAATGGAGATGGCACAGGAGGAGCTATAGAATCATTATATTGTGTATTACTGTGAAGGATATTTAAGAGAAAGAAAGAAATATAATTACGTAGTTAAGAGATAGCTGAGATGAGTGCAAAGATGAGAAATGGTAGTTAAGAGACGACACAGGTAGAGGCATAGTCTGTTGAACTAAATATGTATTACAATTCCTCAATCGTCCACCGTGGTACGCATATTGGTCTGACGGTATAATTGAGAACGTGGCTAAATTAATGTGGAAAACATATGTTTTCAACAGGAGGATGCGCCGTGTCACACTGCACCTGACACTATGGACTTGTTAAAACTTTCATTTTCTGGTCTCGTGATATCTCACAATGGCGAACCAAGATTGGCCATCAGCTTACGCTTTAACACTTACGTGTTCCTATAGAGAAATCTATAGGACTATCAAGAAATTTCGTCAACAGAGAAGAACGTGCCAGCAAGCAGTGGGTGTTTGTCCGACATTGTGTTTCACAACTTAATCGTGATATGTGTGATTTGTAATAATAGTAGACTATCAGCACTTTTCAAAAAATAAAAGTGTTTTATTGGGAAATTAAAATGGGCGGTCATTTTGGAACGCCCTATTGATTAATCTTTCAGATAGCCCCATTTAGAATTATTATCAAAAATATCTTGATTTATAAATCGGCCATTCGCATAAGATTCGGACGAGTTTGCCAACATCCGTTACGGTTTTCCGGGCAATATTTCGTTCCGATTCACATTCGAATTTGACAGAACAAATTAAGTGGCGATTTTGTACACGTTGAGTGCGATTTATGTGCCGCGTTGGGTGACAGTTTTTAAATTTTTTAATTAAAAATATCCCGCTCGTAATCCATTATAGTGTCGTATGTACGGTAATGCACTCGGGCAAATGTCAATTAGCTGATTGACATGTGATCGAAATTAAATTGGTGCGTAACATATGGCCGGAATTTTTAATAGGTTATGCTAATTTTTTCGCTGGTGGAGTGAATTTTAAACCAGATTTTCAATATTTTGAATTGAATCAATTAACTAACTTAACCAGAGATAAGCTGCTCTCATCCCGTCTCGCCTAGACGTTGCATTTCACATGGATTACCGGATTTCTCGATTTGCGCATTTTATCTTGCATATATTGCGTTCTATAATTTTATGGCCATTTCCATCGGGATCCATAAACGGAGAACAATCTAGGCTTTTACCATATAAAATATCTATGCCGTAAAAAGCATTAGTAAAAGCAGTAACGAAAACGCAATATGCAGTTTATATGTATATGCCTTTGTTCGTCTGTTCGTCAATATTCGATAAATGTAGCAATTCGTTAACAAAGGTCGAGTCAGGTGTTTAGTACTTGCCACACGAACGAGCGATTACCTATTACATGACGCCTAATCACATTGAAATTGCAAACTAGAACATCTATTGATCATATATTATAAACTAGGTACACAACTTTGTTCGTTTAGACACAAAGCTCACCTACTGATATTAAATTTGAGGCTATGGCGCCCGCAGCGAACACGTTTTCGATAACTTTAACCAATAGTTGTGAGAAAAGTGACAATTAAATTTATAATAATGCTATTTGAATAATAGTGGCTACACATTTAACAAAGTTAAAAGTTTTGAGATCAATAGTCCGCCAATGCATGAGTCACATATACGCTTCTACCGCTTGTTGCCTATGGACCTGACTTCCTTGCAGTAGTTGCGCTGTGCTCTTTCAGAAGACGGAGCTCAGATATAGGTAGTTGGGAGAGATGGATAGAAACACTCGGTGTAAAAAAGGCTTGGTTTATTAACTTCAGGTTGAGTATAGAAGGTTGTAAGTATTACCAACATATTCGGGAATGCATATCTCGTAAGACCCCTGGGATATTCCTCGCGAAAATGTTAACCACGAACAACAGCGAGAGAGAGGGAGAGCTAGCCTGAAGGGCTGTTACAATTAGATTGACGGGCGGATAGATTATTTGGTCTGGCTGAATATTTAGTTACGTAGTTTACTTTTTATATGTAGTTAATTTAAATAGCACTTTGCCTTATGGCGTTATTAATTTTCACTGATTCACTTTTAAGGCGTGCCTGATCAGAGGGGCTTTTCCCTTTCGGTAGTTCGCACTGATAGGTCTTTTTTAAACGTGCCTGATCAGAGTGGCTTTTCCCTTTCGGTAGTTCGCACTGATAGGTCTTTTTTAAACGTGCCTGATCAGAGGGGCTTTTCCCTTTCGGTAGTTCGCACTGGAGATCAAAGTCTGCCGGTATGGGCTGCTGCACAGCTTTTTATACCAAACTTTGACCTCTAATTCGAGTATTGCTTTGAATTGTCAACAAGGTTAATCATAACAGTTTATACTTTAATTAACAACAATTTATAATTGCAATTCAAGGTTAAGTTCAAACTTTCCACTGTATGATTTTATGTTAGTTGACAATATGTACTCACTAATTGACCAATGAGGATGGGTACATTTTATTTTATCCAATTCACATTCAAATTCAAATCGTGTATCGGTGTTTTCACACAGAATTGCATTTACACAAGTCAATATGGTAGTATTAAAACATAATTCAACCTTAATAAAATTATTTACAGCTAACCCTAATATTAAAATATACTAAATTTGCTAGACATTCCAAAGGCAAGGAGCCACGTCTGCTCACAACCGAATCCGTGTAAGAGCTGCAGCGGAGCCTGGGATCCGTACGCACCCCCAGGAACTTCACACTCAGGAAGAAGCTGTCTAGTCGAAAAAACAATACTCTGCGCTTTCCCAGCATTCAGGAAGAGTTTATTTGCTGTAAACCACTCTTTCGCTCTTTCCTGTGCCTCACCCGAAGCTAACATTGCCTCATCGATCTCACTTCCAACGCACGATATAGTTGTGTTAAATGCGAAGAGCGTGTACTTACTCATAGTATGAACCTTTGGCCAGCCATTGATGTATATTAGAAATAGAAGTGGATCAAGTATTGATCCCTGTGGCACACCCACCGATAGCACTCTCTTCGCCGATTCCACCCCCCACACACCTGCGCGAGATATGTTAGAAAGATAAATAGAGATCACTTCAGTGCTGTTTTTCTTAAAATTGTATTTTTTATTTATTTATCGAGAAGCAGCTGGTGTAAGACACAGTCAAAGACCTTACTCCAGACGGGTACTCCCTGCTCTCAAATGCCGCATAAATCCGCTCAACCAGACTGACGATAGCAAGGGTGGCGCTACGACTCGGCCTAAATTCCAATTGACTCTCTGCTAGAATACCATTACTCTCAAAGAAATGTGACACCCTCACAGCCAAGCACTTCTCAAATACTTTCGAGAGTATGGGCAATTAACTTAATTGTTTCGTCAATCTCTAAGTAACCTTTTATTAAGGCGCCATTACACGGCGTGTGGAGTTTCACGCCTGGAATGTAAACTGTCGCGCCACACGACGTGTGATAGGGTAGACGCGACGAGTTTCACGCGGCGCGGCGTGCCTGGTCCCCCCAATTAGCGGCAAACTTTGCTCCCTTCAAAGTAAACTCGCCGCACGCGGATGGAACTGGCATGCCTATACTAATCACACGGTGCGATGCCGTTGCCCCTCGTAAAATTTTAATTTAGTAGATATTTAGCTCATCAAGTGACAACATCGTGGTCAAACGAAGGAACATCCGAAGCCTATGCAAACAAGAGCCAATAATTTGGAAATCTCAACTATCTCCAATATTTTCGCCTTTTCCCCATTCTCACTCTCATCCATCCCCAAGATACCCTCATTCTCCCCATTCACACCCTCAGCAACCCTCAGGATTTATTCCTAGCTTACTTTGATCGACATTTCTTGTGCGACCTCATCCACTATAGTTTTCTATTCTTCTGTTTTATCAAATTATCGCTGTCCAACAAAATATAGTACGCTGCTGCACAATCAATCATCCGTTTTCGAGGAACGAAGAAACTTGCCAATCTGCAGGTCGTGTGATCGCGGTCACCAAAATGCGCATCGGCGCTTCACTCCGTACGCCACACTCCAGGCGCGTCGCACCACACATCGGCTTTTGGCAGCGTTATCATTGTTGAAATGACTGTTCCTATGACAGTATCATCTTAGAAAAATGGCCAGCAGATTCATATATTGAGCCTAAATAATGATTTTCGTATGAGTAAGCATGAGGGTTTGTGCAACTCACACCAACGCCTGCTGAAGAAAACTAGCCCAAGCTGACCAAAATCGACAAAAAAAGGAAACTAGTGCAAACAAGCAAAAGTTGTCCTCTTATAATGTATATTCAGCGGCAGATTCTTCTCTTGCATCTCTGATTAATTTTTCAATTTATTGCAAATATTTCACATCTGCATAGTCCAGATAATTTTGTACTTTTATAATCATCGTCGATAGTTTTCTTTCCCTGCTTCTTGGGCGTTTGCTGATAAAAAGAAGATAAAAGTGATTTTGGCAACTCTGCAATAACATTTTAAACATGGTATTGCCTTAAAATTGACATTTCCGGTAGTGTGGGTGATTTGTGTGTTATTGTATTAATTATTTTGTAGGGATGAATTTGAAATGCGGGCGGGAGGTCCCTTGCGCAAAGACCATCAGTCTAGGCCCGTTGCGCCCTTACTCACACCAGTCAGTTCAGTCTGATAACCCTCTGGTCGGTATAAACAATTATTTCTTAAATCATTTATGAACAAAAAGGTGGGGGTGATAATTAACTTTATACTTAACCGCTTTAATTAGTGGACTGTATTAAAATAGGCTGATGGGGGTTTTATTCATAGGGTGCGAATTGAAGCATGTATTCTAGGTATTACGTACTTTAATATGCCAGAATTAATTCGGTCAAATATGATAAATATACAATGAGTTCTAACTACTTTCAAGCATTCATCCTTTCACACATAAAACTAAATGGGTACTGTACATTCAGTTAACAATTATTAAATGTCTAACGAAACTTCTTGATTATTTAAATCTAAAATGAACTAGATAACTCGTTTCTTTACTGAATTTAATTATCGTTATTTTTCAACTAACTGCCCTTTCATTCACACAAAATGCCTTGTCTTCTTCGATCCTCTCAATTAACTTCACCAGGGATATAGATAACACATCGAACAGTCGATTAGAATCTATAGTACAGGAATAGATTTGTCTACAACAAATTCCATCTGCCATTTTACCTTGTTCTATTCTTGTTGAAGATAGAAGAAGGTAAAATGGCGAATGGAAATTTGTTGTAGACAAATCTATTCCTGTACTCTAGATTCGAATCAGTTTGAAGTGTTATCTATATCCCTGGTGAAGTTAATTGGGAGGCTCGAAGAGGACGGAAAGTACAAGGTATTTTGTGTGAACGGAAGGGCAGTTAGTTGAAGACGCTACGAGCTGTATTTTCTCTGAAAAATGCGTTAAAACGCCCAAAGGAGTTCTTTATCCAAGCTTGGACAAAGAGAACAGAGTACAGCAAATATTTTCTAAGTATTTGTGCAAATAACATGAGAAAAAGTACTAAATATCTTGGCGTTAGCCAGAGCTACGACTGGGTAGATGTAGTTGGCGCCAAATGCATGCAGAGCGAGGACTGGATCGATGCATCAAGGTTGAGTGTTTGTAAGGCAATAAAATCTAATTTTTCCTACGGGCACGGCAGGGAGAATAGGGGAAATTGCGCGGACGCGGATGCATTTGATAGGGTAGAAGCATGTTCTTTCTTTATTTGACATATTGTTGGTTTCACAACATTGACGGAGATAATTGAGAACGATTAATAACGATTTCCTTGATGGAGTGTCAACTTGCTTTTTAGAGATTGTTGCATATAACGGAATCTATTATAACGACAAGCCAGGTTCGGACTAAGGAGTAACTGATTTACAACGCTTTAAATGCACAAACTGTTCTTTACCTGGGGTGAAATAAATATATTCGGAGTTTAACAATGACTCAATCATTCTACGGACATACAGGGTGTTATCACCAAACTATACGGTTTGAAACGAAAATTAGTGCACATGTTGGGCTTTTCCCCCAACACCCCCTTCTCTACCGACACAGTTTCCTCGGCGGGATCTTTCTTATGTCCTCCGTGCAGCTTATGAAGTGCTCCTCACATATTTTAGACAACGCTTGGCAGTCAGCAAGAAGAAAGCGATTCCTCGCCCTTCAAGCACCACCAGCATTGCGGATATTCTACGATCCGCAGCAGATGCAAATGGTCATTCAAGCGACAGTGGCTCTGTGAAGATCCCTGTAGCAGCCACATGTTCCCCCTATTTAGAACCAGAAAACCCATCATTCCTGGATCCCGCACATTCACTGCATTTGTTGCCATATTATATCCCTGTGGCACACCCACCGATAGCACTCTCTTCGCCGATTCCACCCCACATACCCGTACTACTTGAGATATGAGAACGATAAATAGAGATCACTTCAGTGCTGTTTTTATTAAAATTGAATTTTTTTAAATTCATCGACAAGCAGCTGGTGCTGCTGGTGGGTGAGACACCACAGTCAAAAGCCTTACTTAGGTCACAGAAAGCTCCAGATAAGTACTCCTTGCTCTCAAATGCCGCATGAATCTGCTCAACCAGACTCACGATACCAAGGGAGGCGCTACGACTCGTCCTAATTCCTAATTGTTTCGTCAATCTCTAGGTAACCCTTTATTAAGGCGCAATTACACGGCGTGTGGAGTGTCACGCCTGGAGTGTAAACTGTCGCGCCACACGACGTATGATAGGGTAGACGCGACGAGTTTCACGCGGCGTGCCTGGTCCCACCAATTAGCGGTAAACTTTGCACCCTTCAAAGCAAACTCGCCGCACGCAGAGTGAACTGGCATGCCTATACTAATCACATGGTGCGATGCCTTCGTCCCCCCCGTAAAATTGTAATTCAGTAGATATTCAGCTCTTCAAGTGACAACATGTCGTGGTCAAACAAAGGAACATTTGAAGCCTATGCAAACAAGAGCCTATAATTTGGAACTCTCAACCATCTCCAATATTTTCGCCTTCTCCCCATTCTCACTCTCATCCATCTCCAAGATATCCTCATTCTACCCATTCTCACCCTCAGCAACCCTCAGGATTTATTCCTAGTGTGTAAAATTCTAGCATACATTGATCGACCTTTCTTGTGCGACCCATCCACTATCGTTTTCTATTCTTCTGTTTAAACAAATTATCGCTGTCCAACAAAATATAGTACGCTGCTGCACAATCGATCATCCGTTTTCGAGGAACGGACATGTTGAAAAGAAAAAACTTGCCAATCACAGACCGTGTGATCGCGGTCACCAAAATGCGCATCGGCGCTCGCCACATTCTAGGCGCGTCGCACCATACACCGGCTCTTGGCAGCGTTATCATTGTTGAAATGACTGTTCCTATGACAGTATCATCTTAGAAAAATGGCCAGCAGATTCATATATTGAGCCTAAATAATGATTTTCGTATGAGTATGCATGAGGGTTTGTGCAACTAGCGCCAACTCCTGCTAAAGAAAACTAGCCCAAGCTGACCAACATCGACAAAAAAAGGAAACTAGTGCAAGCAAGCAGTAGTTGTCCTCTTATAATGTATATTCAGCGGCAGATTCTTCTCTTGCATCTCCGATTAATTTTTCAGTTTATTGCAAATATCTCACATCTGCATAATTCAGATCATTTTGTACTTTTATATCGTCGATAGTTTTGTTTCCCTGCTTCTTGGGCTTTTGCTGATAAAGACAAGATAAAAGTGATTTTGACAACTCTGCAATAACATATCAAACATGGGATTGCCTTGAAATAGACATTTCCAGTAATGTTGTTGATTTGTGTGTTACTGTATTATTTATTTTATATGGATGAATTTCAAATGCGGACGGGAGATCCCTTGCGCAAATGCATCAGTCTGGACCCATTGTGCCCTTACTCACACACCAGTTCAGTCTGAGAGCCCCGCTTCTCTACCGCAACAGCTTCCTCGGCGGGATCTTTCTTTTGTACTGCGAGTTCAGCACGCAGCATATGAAGGGCACCTCACTTATTCTAGACAACGCTTGGCAGTCGGCAAGAAGAAAACGATTCCTCGTTCTTTAAGCACCACCTGCAGCAGATGCAAATGCCTGTTCAAGCCACAGTGTTCTGTGAAAAGCCAGCAACATGTTCTCTCTCTTCACAACCAGAAAACTCCTCAATCGTGAATTCTGTACATTCATTGTATTTTTTAGGGTGACGGTGGTCATATGAGCCAGCAATAGGTGTGTCACCTATTGCAGGCTCAGGTCCCATTGGTCGCATTTTGGAACCTTGTCTTGCCAAACTATTGGCCGTCTCGCTCTTTGGGACATTTAAGTGTTCCTACACTCAGACACCACCAGACTTAATAGCCGACAGACCAGCTTTGCTGTCCGAGCAGTTGTATTTATTTTTCCTTTTAAAAGGTTTTGTCTCGGGTTTTGTACTCGCATTTGAAGATCGTATACATCTCGGCCAGAAACACGCTTACAAGTTTAGAGAGCAAAAGCAAAACTTATTCCTATGATTACTTTCCACTCCAGTATCACAATCCATTTTGGAACCTCCCATATACCAGACTCACTAGGGACGTGAGCTGCGATCCAGCCCAAACCACGTATTCCTATCGGGTATGTGAAATTTCAAGGTCTTACTTGAACTGAAGTTGGGTATTATGTTCTTCGCCCTCTTTAAGAGTTCCGGAGATTTATCAGCCTCCTCCTTCAGGTGATCAAGACCTTTAAGTCTGTATACAGACCTCCAGACTTAATACTTGAAGAAGAGGTGGAGCGGTGACAGCCCAGTAAATCCCTCAAGAGCTCTGGTGGATGCTGTATTCATAGCGCTTTTCATTCCCATCCAAGCCAGTTTTTGAGCTTCGTCTAGCTGAGCCTTGGTTTGCACACCAGTCCACCATACCATAACCACGTACGTGATAATGAAGTAAACTACTGTCGTACGATTCTCGGCTGTAGGCCTCATAGGCTTCCAACACAGTTTCCTCGGCGGAATCTCTCTTATGTTCTCCGAGTTCAGCACGCAGCTTCAAAAGTGCACCTCACTTATTCTAGACAATGCTTGGCAGTCGGCAAGAAGAAAACGATTTCTCGTTTATCAAGCATCACCTACATTGCGGATCTTTTACGATCCGCAGCAGATGCAAATGCGTGTTCAAGCCACAGTCCTCTGTACCAGCCACATGTTCTCCCTCTTCAGAACCAGAAAACTCTTCATTTCTGGATCCCGCACATTCATTGTGTTTCTTAGGAATGGTGGTCATATCATAGGACCACTATCTTTCCAGACGATTGGCCTTCTCGCTCCTCGAGATGTTTGAGCATTCCTATCCTCAGACACCACTAGACTTAAGAGCCGATAGACCATCCCTGCTGTCAGAGCAGCTATAATTATCCTTCCCTCTTAGCAGGTTTTATATTCGCATTTGAAGCCCGAAACACGCTTGTCATAAGTCTAAAGAGCAAAAGCAAGTCTTGTCGATATGATTTCATTCCGCTCTAGTACCACTATTCGTTTTGGATCCTCACGTGTACCAAAACCACGAGGGACGTGGGCTGCGATCCACCCCCAATCACGCGTTCATGTGGTTTACTTGATCTGAAGTTGAGCGGTATGTTTTGCGCCCTCATTAAGAGTTCGAGACATTTATCAGTCTTCCTCCTTCAGGAGATCAAGAGAAGAGGTGGGGCGGCGACAACGCAGTAAATCCCTCAAGAGCCCTGATACTCATGGCGCATTTAACCCTTGGTTAGTCGCGCGGGTGACATATGTCACCCACTCCCACTCTTCACAACACAGTTTTTTAACAGGAACGTTCTGGCGTCCATGGATTTTAGTAGCTGCTGAGCATTCGAAGCTCTTTATGGTATCCTAGGCGGGTTTATTGAGAAGTTAGTTGTTTTCTGTATTTTGCTTGAAATATTCGACTGGGTGACATTTGTCCCCCGCGCGACTAAACGTGTTAGTCATTTTGAAAAGGTGTGTTTATAGGTTTCTTAAGATATTTTGTATTATGTTAAAGTATTTATTGCGGCAATAGACGTCACCAATTTTATACAAGGTTTTGTACAAGGTTTTGTGATATATCATAATATTTCTTACCAATATTATATCCCAAATAGGATAAATATAAATTTGCAATTACGTAGTTGTTCAAAACAACTTATCTTTTATATGTACATATTACACTGTATTTGTACATTATATGTACATATTACATTTGTATTTGTATGTACATATGTATTTGTGTGTATTTTTTGTTTTATTTTTTATTTTTTTTTTGTACATGTATTTATATGTTTGTATGCATTTCTTTCTATGCACATGTTCTATTTGTATGTACATATTACAGTGTATTTCGCAGATAGATAATGAACCGTCCACCTAAACGACAAATGGCTGTAACAAGTAGTGATCCAGATATTTGGTTAAAGCAGTATAAAGAGCTAAGCGATGAGGAACAGGACGACCGTATTACTGAAGACGAAAATATGTTACAAATATTAGCAAATATTTTTTGTCTTATAAAAATAGTAAACACCCCCAATAATCCAAAAATATGACCATTGATTTTATTTATATTTTTTTTTCTTATTAAAGTGATCTAAATTGCGTGGGTGACACATGTCACCCACGCGACTATACGCGTATACAATCCTTGCGCGACTAACCGAGGGTTAATTCCCACCCAAGCCAGTTTCTGAGCTCTATCTAGCTGAGCCCTCGTTTGCATACCACTCAACCATACGATAGCCCACTAAGTGATAATGAAGCACGAGCTACAGCCGTAGGATTCCCGGATGTAGGCCTCATGTGCTTCCAAAAGCTCTTTTATAAGCCCAAAGAGGTTTCTTATTGCGGCTACTAAGTTGCTCCTTCTAGGTCAAGTGAGAGCTGTGAGAGTCCTGTATGATGCCAAGATGTTTAATTTAATTGGCCCTTTGTAGCCCAGACGCTGGCGCCGGCGCCGCCCGAACAAGTTGATGACTGGAAGAATTTCTTTCGGCCTACGCTTCCCTGGATTTCAACTTTCTTTGCGGCGATCTAAAGGTTGATTTTCCCAGTATAGTTATCTATTAAAGAAGAAGAAATTTGTAATAACCTGCCAATTATACAAGGCATTTAAATGCCGCTAATTTTGAGACTCGATACCTCAAGAAGTAGTCGATAGATTATTTCAGCTATGAAAAAATTTTATAAAATCTGGCTGAAAAACATTTGCCATTTATGCAGGATTTTTCATTAGTATTTAATTCAAATCGATTTGCAAATACAAAAGGTTTGATTATTATAAACAAAGTGCACGTTTCTCTCCCACTCTATGATGGCACACTTTTTACTACCCAGCTAAAATAGAATGATAATCTTATAATACCTAATGTGTTTGTATTTTTTGTTCATTTATTGAGTTTTTTAAACACGAAAACTTCATTAGCGTCCATTAGTTATTAGAGCCTTGTGATCTTTAAATTTGTGTCTGTCAAGTTTGTAATCAAATTACCAGCGCGCATTCTGTTATACTCAGTAATTGTAAACATCTAAACAGCTCTTTTCTATGCCATTAACATCACTAATGAAAGGCCCGTCATTTGATTTTACCTTGAAAAGCTCTTAAGTTAATAAGGATGGGTTATTAAAATTTTCGTAACCTATTAAAAGTTAAATATCGATTTGCTATCGAGAACATAGAAGCAAATAAGCGAACCACCTATTCTGTCGGGATTTGAATCGGTTGACGTTTTCCCATTTCTCTGACAATAAGAGTCTAGAGTTCAGGAAATACCCCTTTAGACAGATACCTCTTTATTCATTTGCAATACACTGCATAGGTTAAATCTCTAAACTACTTATTTGAATTTAACAGTTATGTTTATCCCATCTAATTTAAGGAGGAACTTAATATCAATGCCGGGGCCCCTCAACGGTGTTTATTATCTCCCACGCTGTTCCTGCTCTATATCAACGATCTCTTAGACAGGACAAACAATTCTATTTACAGCTTTTTTGCGCGTAAATCCCTTTTAAATGAGTTAGCAGTATGAAATAAATAAGATGTTACCCACCCTTAAGGATGCGGCCAGCGCAACATGTGCTCCGACTACTCGTCGGCGTGGGAGTGGGTCAATTATTTACTTTGGACCAGGGGCACTGGTTTGAAACAACTAAATCCGCAAACCGAAACTAGAAGATCCTCGATCTTGAGGATCCTTAAGGGTGATTCAAAATCAAGCTACTATCAACTACACTTGTTTGTTTGAGGTATTTCAGAGCAAATAGAAGACGGTAATATTCGTGCAGGTTTAAGTTTATTGGATGCTCATTAGGTTTGGCGTTCAAGTGTTGTCGTGTTTCTTTCAATAAGCGAAATGAGTGTAAAAGAGCTTAAGTGAGAACAAATGATAATAAGTTAACATATGCTCACCATTATGGGACTAGTTCAGTTGGGTATACATACAGTCTGTAATTTTAATTAAATTGAATTATAATGGAATTAAGCTAGATAAAAGAATAATCGAATAACTGTTAGGCACGTTTGACTATACCGGACGTAACAATTTAATATACCAAAAATGATTACGAAAGATCAAAACCAATTTCAACAAAATTAAAATAATCACATTATGCATAAGATATCTATCGTCTGATCATACTAGCAATCAGAGCCATCAGAATAATACTATTACTATTAAACCTTGTGCGCGTCTACCATGGTATACGTGTCGCAGTTGTACATAAATAAACCTTACGATTCAGTTTATTAAATACCTTTATGTAAAATTATTATAACATGACAGTTTATCAGTCGGAACGACAATGTTTATCATTTACCACGATATACAGGGTGATTCGGATCTAAATGTACATACATCAATATAAGATGGGGGACACCTTGGGAGTTCTAAATAACCCACCTTCAATGGTTTTATTTTCAACGGTTACCTAGATACAGGGTGATTTATAATATTTCGTTAGTATTTGTTTTATTGATATTTTTTTAAGCACTTTGTATACTAAGTTCATATTGGTTAAAAATATTTTGTATATCTATGGCTTAAAAATGCCGCATGCACAAGTTTCAATATCCAGGTCCGTACTTAAAAAAATTACCCATATGTGTTTTTGTATATCGAATTTTTCAAAATTTATTATTTTATTTAGAAAGAGCATAAAAAACTGATTTTAATGACTGATTTAAGTCATAAAAAATAGTTGTTCTTTAGAAATCAATGGAAAAGTACTTTAAATAAACCCATTCTAATATAAAAAAACAATTGGTAACCTAATAAAAGTATCCATATTGGCTAGAAATATTTATATACTATTCGTCGAATTAAAATGACATACGAAAGTTATAAAATCAAGGTCCGTACTTCAATAATAGGCCTATTTGGAACTTTTCAAATTTTATACCTTGTACCTATTAAACTTTTGCGTACTAATAGCAACAATATTGTCCCTATATCCGTAGGCGCTGTTTCAAATTTAAATATCAGGGGAAGAAGTAAATGGCGGTCATTTTGAACATCTTCTAAAATAATTTATTTTATTGTTAAGTTATGTGTTTTTGCTGAACAGTATGCCTTGTATTATGTATTATGTTCGTTTTGTTGTTTTAATTAATTATTCTTGAATTATGTTTATTTTAAGTTGTTCTAGGTACTAATATTTATTTCCATTATTTTATATTCACACCTAGTCGTATTTTCTACGATAAAATAATAATTTGCCAACTTCGAATATCAAGTCAATAATTTGATTTTTTTTTGCTTGTACCAAATGCAAATAATTTGTTTCAAAATTGAAGGTAGGTACAAGGTATCAAATTTGAAAAGTTCCAAATGGGTCTATTATTAAGGTACGGACCTTGATTTTAGAATTTTCGTATGTCATTTTTATCCGACAAATAGTACATAATTTTTTCTAGCCAATATGAATACTTTTATTAGGTTACCAATTGTTTTTTATATTGGAATCTGTTTATTTAAAGTATTTTTCCATTGATTTCTAAAGAACAACTATTTTTTGCCTGGTAAGTGCGGCAACTTTTGAAAGTATTTCATTAAAATCAATTTTTTATTTCTAAATAAAGTAATAAATTTTGAAAAATTCGATATACAGGGTGTAAAAAAAAGCATATGGGTAATTTTTTTTAGTACGGACCTGGATATTGACACTTCCTCATAAGGCATTTTTAAGCCATAGATATACAGAATATTGTTACCCAACATGAACTTAGTATACAAAGTGATTTAAAATATATCAATAAAACAAATATTAACGAAATATTATAAAACACCCTGTACCAAGGTAACCGTTGAAAATAGAACCATTGAAGGTGGGTTATTTAGAACCCCCAAGTTGTCCCCCATCTTATGTTGACGTATGTACATTTAGATCCGAATCACCCTGTATATTAAATTTTAAGAATGGGGAAATATAATATAGTAGTAATGGGGAAATAAAATATATAGTAAATAGTATCTCTACCAGAGGTATACTGATTTAGATTAGCATTAGTAAGGTATGCTTACACCTAAACAGTTCCAAAAATATTTATATCAATACCACGCAGAAAAAAATAAATCACGCAATCTAATACCACGCTGAAAATACTAATAACACGCCAATAACAGTAGGTAAAAAGAGCACACGTGTTTTGTGTACCTAGTAGACTTGTCATATCTGGTCTCTGCCGATATCACCTCCAGACTTCTGCTCGTAGGCTGCTGCTAGGCGTCTTGATATCCATAAACTCTCAGAGGCAAGTTAAGTAATAACGTAGGGTTTTTGGTGATGATGACGAATTAACCAAGAGCAAGGCTCTCTCCTACAGGCACCCCTTGAGGAAGGAAACTGCGTATTTTGCTCCGGATTCTTCCGTACTGTTACGGTAATTTTGACAATTCCGTAACATCAGGTTTTTCCGAGTTTGCTTGTGTTTGTTTTTAATTTGAAATAATAAATTTTCATCTTCAACCTATTTTGAATTACTGTCTGAATGGACCTGGTAGCAACAGTGTGGAAAATTCCGCATTAAATAGTACGAAAATATTAATAAATGAATTTTTATGTTGCCCATCAAGTTCATTTAAAACTAATTTGGTCTTTTAAATATATCAGTCGATAATAATTATCTAGTTAATATAAAATTAAAATTAATATTATGGGTTGAATCTACAGCAGTCGAATATATTATTTAAAATTGATAAATAATTTCAAATATCCAGTTCAGATTTTATGGTTAAAGATCGGTCGCTTCGTACTTCGTACGGTAGAAAAAATTGAAATATTTGTGACGACTGCGTGTCAGTGTAATTTTTTTCGAGATGTGATTCTGGTGGAAGGTAAGACTGGATTTTAAAATTTTTAAATCTTGTCTTGTATCGGGTACCGGTGTGGGAGGTTGTGAGAAGGTATGGCTTGATTTATTTTATTTTTATTTGTTTTGCGATATCTGATCTTATTTCTAGTTTCCTATATCGTAGAGTCTGTAAGCGGGATAAAGCTACTAAGCTTGTGAATTTCTGATATTTGGCTACTATCGTTTTGCATACCACGTTGCCTTTTGCCGTGTGTATGTTTGTGCCTGGAGGGCACGTGAGATAGTTTTTTTTGGGCTTTAGGCTCTTTGATAAGAGAGAAAAAAAAGGGACTTGATCCTACAAAAGCAGGGGTTATTAAATTTCGGATTTAGTTCAGCAGCCCAACTAAGGAATCGTTCAACTTGGCCTATAGGGCTCATATATCTAGGTTCTAGTTAGAGGTGGCAATTTTTAGACATTAATAACTAAAACTGTCGTGAGTGTAGGATATTCAGTCTACCTTTCTCTAGTATCGTTATCAGTTGGATTCAGGCTTAGTTAGTTATTGTTCAGCTTATAGAAGCATTTTATCGTCACCTTGCTATTTAAAAAGCGCCTTCTCAAGCCTTCTCGACCGTGGTCGGTACAAGATCACAATTGTTTGTTTGTTATACCTTTCTATTTCTATTTAAATTTGTTGTTACCTTTGTTTTTGAATTAAACTGATTTTTGAGTTAGAAAATAGCTTTCAGACAACAATTGAATTGAGTGATTGTCATTACCTTTGTTTTAGAATTGAATTGATTTTTGAGTTGATAAGTAGCTTTCAGGCAATACTTAAATTCTGATTACTTGTTTAAATTTATTGATTTCATTTTTGTTCTTACCTGATTACCGTAATTGTTTTTTTATTGAATGATTATTCATTACAATATTTCTCAGCTTAAATAGCTATTCATTTTATTTATTATCTGTAATCTGTTCACTGTTTCATTTAAAAACATAATTATTGTCTACAGTCTGAACAATTCTGTGAAAATTGGCGGAGGCATATTTAATTAATTTAAATTAAATTTCTCCTTCAGCGTGTTTTGGCATTTTTCAGCATTGTTATTGAGAAGAATTATTTCTAGTTCTCTCCTGTCAATTTCTGTATTAAAAAACCTAAGCTAAGACAAGCGACGCTCTCCGCCAGATTGAAACAGGGTTGTAACAACATTCTTGGTGAACTCTTTAACTGCCTTGTACTGGTTTTTTTTCATGCTATTGAGTCCACACGCACTCGGCCTACCAGGACAGTTTCCAGTGACGTCACAGGGCAGATCCGAGGCACCACAGCAATTTCCAGGAACCCTCTCCAGGAAGCTCGGAGGAAGCATAAGGTGATTAAAGGGCAGTTATCACCAAGATAGTTCAACAGAATTAACAGTTATTTTTGTTAGAAGGAAATAGAATAAAAATTGTTTTTTGAAATTTCTAATCTTTTATTTTGCGCTTTTGATCACTACATCACTTGACAAAAAAAAACTTTCAAAAGCATGCTTCTTACCCAAACCCCTGAGTATCTTTCAATTTATCTTTTCAGTAAATTAAAGTAATAATTTAAAGAAAAGTGCATTTATAGTTTATTGTAACAAATTGGCTTTTTATTTGAATTCTAGTAATTATAATAAGGCAATTGAAATTATATTTTAACAATTTAAAAATTATCTTAACTAATTGAAATTTTCTTGTAACAAGCAATCTAACTTTTCTTGTAATAAAATAAGTAAAATTGCATTTTCTCGTAACAGTACGTGGCCAGTTGCCAAAAAGAAATCTTAACTTAAGACCAAATCCAACAAATCCACAGTCAATTAATTTACTACACCAAGCTGGTAAGTATGCCAATTTCTCTAGGCCGAAATAAGATTATCCTCGTAAAGGCGAATTAGAAAATCTAAAACTTAACCCGGGCGGTATTGCCAAATTTTGGAAACACAACGCAACCACTAACTCATCTTGCCTGCGTACATCAAGCGAAAGCCCAATTAAGTCTTTTAACATTAAACTGATACAAGGTATCAATAAATTATATTGTTTCTTGTTAGCATGGTCCGCAAACACATCAAAATCGCAAGAGGATCGCTAGAGAAACATCTAAACTTTGCAACATTAAAAAAGGTACCTTTCAATAGGCAACCAACAATTATTGTCAAAGTATTTTCCTATTAAATATTGAAATAAATCCAGGAAATAACCGACAAACTACGAAACCAATATTTCTGACATCCATTACCCTTGTTGGGGACACACCCCAACAAGTGTATTTAACTTGTCATTTTTCACCGGATAGTTTGATGGTAACACCCTGTATGTTTGTAGTATGAATGAGTCATGATTGATCCATCAGTGGATTTATTTAACCCCAGGCAAACAGAAATGTGTGCATTTAAATCAGGTTATGTCAGTTCTTTAATACCCCTTAGTCCAAATCTGGATGGTCGATTCCATCATATAAAGCTAAATGTCACTTTGTCATTTCAATCGGGCGTAAGCGTTTTCAATTTAATATATCCGTGTCTCCGTCAGTGTTCAGTAAACATCACATGTCAAAGAAAGAAAGAAACCCACGCTTACTTTCGCGCCAATCCCCACTCTCAGACGACTTTTAGCGTGGCGCCTTAAGGCCAGCGAGAAGAAGAAATTATATTCTAGTGCAATTTCAACGTTCACTCAAGCAAGAGCGAAAGTTCTCGTTCTCATCTTCGCGCCAAAAGGTCCCAATCCTTTTAGGCAATTTCTCCATTTGTATGCACAAATATCAGATAATATTTAGTGTACCTCTGTTATTTTTGTCCACTGGACAACTCCTTTAGGAGTTTTTAACGCCATGCCTTAAGGCCAAAAGCGACGTAGTGTCTCAGCTTGCCTGTCATGTAGTTGAAGAAAAGCAGTAAAAATTGCGGTACCGAATTTGTAGCTCAAATCATGCCTGTAAGATTCAAGTTAAGGAGTTGAAGTTAGATCCCTGCCTGATTGGAGGGAAGTAGAGAGAAGCGTAGATCAAGGTATTCTGTAGAGTGAAAGGAAGTTGATATTTTAAAGACAAAATTTTCATTTTAAATTAACAAATCAATACTTTTTACAGATATTAATAATTAAGAAACTTTGGTAATATTAGTTGTATGTGTGAATGAACGAATGCTTGAACTTAATATAGAAAATGCTTTATTTATATTTATAGTATCCAAATGCAATTTACACCGAATGCATGTTTCGCTTCATACTATAGATATAACCTCACCATAACCAAAAGTGGTTAATTAATAATTAAAATACCACCCCCTCCTTTATGGTTTTAAGCAATAAAAAATCAATTGTTTATCTCGACCAACACTGTTTTAATGTATATTAACATCGAGAAGGTGATTATTTGGAAAGATAGGAGAATTGTTGAATATTTTGGAATCCACTGCTATTATTAATGCCTATAACTTTGAAGGTTTCTGGATAACGATGGCCAGAACAGAGTACGCTTTATTGATTGATTATGTGCCAAGCCAGTGAAAACGTTCATAAAACCCGATCGATCCCATCAATCAGCCCGAGAAAATCAAGTTAAGTAAAAGGCTAGGGTCATACGACAACCATGCAGGTATCTAAACGAGTGAGTAGTATATTTAGCTTGACGAGCTAGCATAATAGACATAGGATTAAAGGTGAAATAACTGACTTTATTTGACCTCTATCTGTTAGATGTTTCCATACTAAATTGACATGAAACATCTTCTCAAAAAAAGCAAACACTGCAGGACATGACTTACCAATAACAAACACTGACCCTGGCCCATCCATAAGCTTGCTGGGCATCAACGTAGAAAAAGACATGTATTGGCGTAATCACGTCACTGAAAGCTAGAAGCACTGTATAGAACAAAAAGTTGTATACAACTCATCAGCACTCACTGCTGTATAAGGCCCAGATAAGACCATCTCTAGAATACTGTTCCTCTGTGCGGAGCTCGGCACTCAAACACTTGCTCAAGATATTAGACTCCATACAGAGCAGAGCAGTCCGTCTTGTGCATGACTCAGAGTTGAGTAAAGACCTTGATAGCCTTGAACATCAAAGAAAAGTGGCGGGCCTATCTCTTTACTATCGATACTACTACGGAAGGTATTCGAACGAGCGGGCACAGATGATTCCGCCCAGAGTTGTGCCAAACAGGAGCACCCCAAACACAAGATGCTCATCAACATACGATTCAGTTGCCTGCCTCGCTCTGGAATGGTCTTCCGAGTAAAGTCTTTCCCAAAAACTACAACCTACTTAGCTTTAAGTCCAACGTCCACCGTCTTCTCCGTACACCTACCGCTTGTTGAGTTGTATAGGATTTTGCTTTTGTGTGTTTGTGTGTGTGTGTGTGCTGAACGTAATGAACCCATCTAAAGAAAAATAAATAATAATACACAAATCCACAAAGGCCTGAATAATCACACAAGCGAAAACAAAGCTTGCGAACAATTTTGACTACGACCCTTGGACTCTAGTATGTTAGTTATCGTATGGGAAAAAGACCTTGTGCTCTTAAAATAATGCCATCCAAGTTTATTTTATACTCGAATCCTTCCCCTCTTAATTGTAGACATCTAAACAACTTCTGCCTATACCATTAGCATCTCTAATGAAAGGGCCTTATACATTTAGTCTTACCCTGAAAAGCCCTTAAGATAATAACGATGTCATTAAAATGTAGGTTCGTAACCGAAAAGTCAGATATCGATTGGCCGCGGAGTTGAATTTCGACGAAAAGTAACAGAAGTGGTCTCTGTACGTGGTCGGTAGTTATCTCAAATAATGTACTAAAGTTAGATATCTAAGTTAAGCTCTTCATAGGAGTAGTATTAATATGGCAAAAACTTCTGGATGGTGTTTTTGGAAGTTCCCGAGTTTGGAGATTAAGCACAGCTGAATATGAATAGGGCTTAGGTCTCAAGTTTGGAGTGGAGGATCTAGGTTACGGAGATTAAAATTGAAATATCGCTATTTGGGTGCGATCAAACCCTTGTAAATAAGAAGTTGCAGTGCACACATTTAATTGCCTAACTTTGAAAATATTTAATACCAACGGAAGTTATTTATCAGAAATTAACTAGTTGTATCGGCTCGTCCTAAGAATGTTAAAGATTGCGGGGGTAAAATCTCATTTAATATTACACTTTCGTTGCTTTAGTTAACTACATGTTTATAGATTTAGAAGATTCTTATGTTATAACCTCATTATTCAGCTTCAACTCCGTTTTCTGTTCATTATTCTACCCCAAAAATTATAGCGATATCCCCAACCAATTGCCATTACGGTGATTTACTGTTATTTTGTACAGTACAGGGTTATGCAACGAGGACTAGACAAGGCGATTTTTTGACTTTCCCTGTACTTTTATAAAAAAAAAACTGAAATAGCCATCTCATGTAATTTTCTTCCGTGAATTCGGATATATTCAGAAAAAAACAATTGAATTTCAAATAAAAGTGCTAAGGGTCACTTTGATATATTTTTAA